>JBBDGP010000994.1:0-272500 GCA_037952835.1 Lithobates septentrionalis
GATTCTTCAAAAGGCTTTAGCTGCAGATGTTGGGCATCTTAGGTAAGGGGAACTAGCAGCGAAGCAGCCCAGCTTTACAGCCTGTTTCCTACTGCGCATGCACGAGTCGCATGCTTTGACCTATGTGTGTCCCAGAAGGTTGTGGGGGGGGGGGAGTGGCTGAACATCACTGACAGTCTTACCTAGAATTGGGAATGAGTACCTGTAAAAACCAGGTACCTGATCCCGTCCATAAAGTTCCAAATGTGGAGGGTGCAAACAAGCATGGCTTAAAAAAGGGGGTTGGTAGTTGCGCTGTGATGGGGAAGGGGATGGGAAAAAGGGGAAACTACACTAAAGTGTATCTGGCAAACATGCCAAGTGACCTGAAAGCAAAATAAATGTATAGAACGGACACAGCACACTGGTGAGTGTGTATGATAAATAACTGAAAAAGTGACTAGTGCATATAGTAAACAAATAGATAGAAAGCACTAAATAGTGTGGGTGTGGAGGCAAAGTGATAATCACATAAAAGTGAGCAATGCACATGATAAGAAGGGCAATCACACTGATGACATATAATGCATATCTCACTAGATGCACAAAAGAGCTAGTGAGTAAGAAATAGCGAATGGTCTTAAACATAAATCAGAAACGCTTAACCAATAAAATACAAAGTGCACCCTAAGAGTATATCAAATCAATAAATAATGATTAAATAATGATGGCAGAAGGAAATATAATTCCAAAACATCTAGAAAACGTGGATCTCTATATATATATATATATATATATATATATATATATATATATATATATATATATATATATATATATATATATATATATATATATATATATATATATATATATTATACGACAGTCCCACCACCAGGTGTAATAATGCTGGGTCACAGTTCAAGGAAACATCCAAGCAAATTGACAGGTAAAGAAGGGGGGTGATCTTTGATGGGGGCACCTCAGTGAACACAGGCCCCTTACCTTACAGCTGTAAGGTATACAGCATATATGTTAGACACTCAGTGGGATATGGAATCCAGAATGGTTGCGGCTGATGGTATGGCTCGTAAAAGCAGTGGTATCACATGCGGAAAAAACATATAGACAGCATGTAGTGTGATACCGTATGACACTGGGGGGATGGACGAGCTGAAGGAGGAGGGGGGGTTGCACTCACTTTGTGGCAGATGAGCGCAAGCCTCAATCCACGAGTGCCGAACTCGTATAGTCCACACTGCTGGCCGTAGAACCCTCTAGCATCTCACATCTCCTGTGGCTCTCCACCCGTCATCCGTCATAAAGATAATGCAGTAGCAAGACAAGAAGACCGCATATAGCGTAATCCCGTACAATAAACACACTTTATTTATGTTAAAAACAGTGGTACACTTACAAAAGCAGACAGCTGGGGGGTAAAACTCCGCGAGCGCCGTGCTCGTAACATCAGTTGTTGTGTGGCAGCGTCCCGTGCTCCTAACGCGTGTCGTCACGTCACGTGACTTCTTCAGAGGATCATGGCATGGCTTACCCTTTTGGGTGAAGCTCTGCTTTAAGGCAAAATGTAAAGATTTATAGGTGAAAGGGAACACCAGGAAATGTTAAGAATGCCTAAGCAGTATCCTGAAAATTTACATTTTTTATCTGGTATTCCTTCTCTCCCCTCAGGATTAAAGCACCTGTCAGGAACCATGAAACAGACGGAGACAGAAAATGCAGTAAAAATCACACCTTTTAATAAAATGGTAAAAATGATACAACTGGTAAACATAATCAAAACATATCCAGGGTTCGGTAGCCAAATCGGATAGTCAGAACAAGCCAGGAAATCAGGAAGCCAGAGATCAGCTTAGTCAGAGGCAGCAAACAGGATCAGTAACCAGAAGGAACATCAGCTAGGCAAGTCTTCAACAGGAACACAGCAGAGAGTCTCTAGATATGTTGACCAAGGTGAAGGCATTGAAAAAATGAACCAGGCAGTTTAAATAGCCAGATAGGACTGGCTGTGGGCTTGACTGACGGGCAGGAGATGATCAACAAGTGAGCCACCGTGGAACGATGAGTAATGGCAATTAACGGACAGCTAGGCAACCTGAGCACAGCCCAGCCCTGACAGTACCCTCTCCTCAATGACCCCTCCCCCTTGGAGGACCATCAGGTTTGAGGAAAAACGTCTATGGAAAGCACGGAGGAAGACAGGAGCATGTACATCTGAGGATGAGACCCAAGGGCATCCCTCCGGACCGTACCCTTTCCACTGAACCAGGTGCTGTATGCGCTTATGGAACCTTTTGGGGGTCAATGATCGATTGTATCTCATAATACCCATGGTTCTTGACCTGCACCAGACGAAGACGTGGTACTGAAGTGGTGAAACGGTTGCACACCAAAGGTTTTAATATTTAAAATATGCATGTTAGGAGGGGCTAATGCGTAAGCCAAGGGGTTGATCCTACGGAGAATACAGAAAGGCCCAATAAATCATGGTGCCAGTTTCAGTGAGGGAACAAGGAGTCGGAGGTTACAAGATGACAGCCAGACCCTCTCCCCAAACTGATAGGAAGGCACAGGTAGGTGTCAGCAGTTCAGCATTGAGTCTGTACCTCTCACTGGCACGTTGCAAGGACTCTTGGACCTGCAGCCAAGTGAAACGAAGATCGCGGAGATGCTCATCTAACGCAGGAATTCTTTGAGGAACAAATGAGTCAGGCAACATGGATGGTTGGAAACCATAACTCTCCATAAACTGAGGCAATCGGGAAGCGGTATTGACAGCACTATTGTAAGCAAACTCCACCCAAGGTAGGAGATCTGACCAGTTGTTGACCAGCAGTAAAAACTGCTCCAAGGCTTGTTTGGCTCGTTCTGTGGCCCCATAGAACTGTGGATGATAGGCAGAGGAGAAGGAAAGTTGAATTCCTAACTGTGCACAAAAGACTCACCAAAAGCTAGAGACAAACTGAGTACACCTGTCAGAGATGATAACCTTGGGTAGCCCATGTGACCGAAAAATCTTTCGAGCAAAAATGGATGCCAGTTCTTTGATGTGGGCAACTTCTTGAATGGAATACAATGTGACATTTTCGAGAACCGGTCAATCACCATAAGAATAATTGTGTTGCCGTGGGAGTTGGGTAACTCCACAATAAAATCCATAGAAAGGTGGGTCCAAGGCTCTCTCCATTGGGTATGGGTTGTAGGAGGCCCACGGGAAGGTGTCGTGGTGTCTTTCTCTGTGCACACGCGGAACAACAGGGGTTACATCGGTGCAGAGACTAGGCCACCAGAATTGTTGAGAAATAGCCCAAATGAGTTGGTTCTTCCCTGGGTGGCCAGCCGCCTTGGGAGAATGGTAAGTCTGGAGCAAAGCAGTGGGGAGATTCTCAAGGACAAAGCAGTGGTTGTAATGGTCATGCATACTGGGCTAACACATAGCTGTGTGGTTAGCAGCCATTGTGCAGCTCATCCCAGCCATTTTGTCCAGTGAAGGGCACACCACCGTGACCTTGCCCCCACCTTTTTTTCTTTCAGTTATCCAATATACAAACTGTTGACCGAGGCCAGAACCTTATCAGTCCACTGATCAGAATACACAGATTTTTCCACTACCTAATCCACAATTTAAGGCTGGAAACCCTAATAAAACTGTCACCCTCTCATTCCAGAGAACCAACAGGGATACCTGTCATAAATACCTCAAACCACAGAGTGCAGACAGTTTAGTATAGTTCTGAAACTTCAGCATGTTTTATATCTTACAAAACAATAGCACAGCCCTAATATGGACATATTTAGTTTCCTCAGATAATTTGTAACATTTCAAGTCCAGACACCCCTATGTCAGAATATATGGGAAACCACTGGTACCCCTTATTCTGCCTAGGCAAACTAGACATTGGAAACCTGCCATGTTTATATTTGTTTTGAAGCAAATGTTACGCTGCACAATAATATGGATGTTTGCACTCTGTAAACAGGAGAGATGCAGAAATATGAATATGTATCACAAAGTGTACCTGGGACATGGTCTTGGTCATGAATGTAGAGACCTCCTAGCAACCACCCCCTAGACAAGATGACTAGATGATTGGTCATTGGTAGCTCTCAACACCCTTTTGATCCCACGGAAAAGAGGAGATGCCACAGTGGTGAGTTCTTTACCATCAAAACAGGAACATGTGCCAAGTTTGAGAACCGATTACCCAGCTCATCGATCGAACTCTGATCAACCCTCTTGATATTAATTGCAAGTATTCTTCCTTCTCAATTCTACCTTATTTCTTTGTGGCTGTATATTGTCTTTATCACTTTGAAACATATTTTTCTTGTAAATATTTTATTTGCACCAATTTTGACCTTTTCATTATTAAAACCTTATTTTGAAAAGTGTTAACCTTGTCTCTAAAGCTCTTAACGCAAGCATAAACAAACCTGCCTCTTGAAGAGTGCTACTGTATAGGATAAAGCCTCTGAGCAGACCTGTCTGTAGTGACAGTGTGTGTTACAGACGATTATTCTGAAATCCTAATTGGTATTGCTCAAAAAATTACGAGTCTCCCCCTGCTCGGTCTAAAAGAGGGGGTGGTGGCAGTTAAAGGGTTAATTGCGTAATTAGTCCAGTGGCAATCACTTTCAGGCTGCTGGCACCTAGATTATGGTCCTGCAAGCTGGGAAATTTTTGTGCCGGGCGCAGCTGAGAGTGGTATTGTTATGTAAGTGGCAGCGTGGTGTGAGAATTGACCGGTCCTCCATATGCAGGGCAGGGGTCTGATACCAGCGTTCATTACAGCGGTCACCAGGTTTCACGAGAGGAGACTGGATCTGAGCAACAAGAATTCTGTCAAAGGTGAGGTTAGACTGGTGCGTACAGTGGTCAGAATGCGATTGGTAGGTAATACAGGAACAGGCACTGACTCAATCATGGAAGCGGAGCGGAATGCGTCAGCCTTACATTCTTATTACTGGGTAAGAATGAGACTATGTAATTGAAGCTTGACAGAAAAGAGCCCACCGCGTTTAGCCTCAGACAAGAATGTGAGATTCTTATGGTCAGTCAAAATAAGGACCGGCACAGCGGTACCTTCAAGGAGATGCCTCCATTCTTTATTTTTTTATTTTTTTCTTTCCTTTTTCCCCTATTTTTTTTTTCCACATCAGCAAGCGCTTTTGAGAGACTTAACTCATCCGAGCCATTCATTTTTGTCCCTTCTTGTTTTTGCATCATTGTGGTTCAGATTATTTAATTTTTACACTTTTGTTTCTTCTTATTAATTAAACTTTAATTTTTTTGTCTGCAACACATATAAATATATATTTAAAAAAATAAATAAAAAGAAAGAGGGGAAAACACCCACCCCATTCCCCCTCAGTCCCCCCCTCTCTCTCTCCCCCCTCTAAATATCCATAATTATAATACATCACTCCGTATTCCTGAATTCCAGTCATTTCGTCCAGGTCCTACAGTATTTCTCCCGTAAACCCTCCGTCAAGTGAATTGACTCTTCCATTCCTCTTACCCATTCCACCCTTGTTATCCACTCCCTTAACCTTGGGGCTTGCAGACCTTTCCAGTGGCATGGGATCAGCGCTTCAGCCGCATTTAGAAGGTGGGGGACTACTATATTGGAGTGCCTCTTTTTCCGTATCATGGAACAGACACATCCATGGATTTTTATTAACCTGCTCCCCCGTTATTTGCCGGATTTCTCCCAAGATTCCCTCCCAGTACAACTGTATTTTAGGGCACTCCCACCAAAGGTGCGCCAAGGTTCCCACTGCCCCACACCCCCTCCAACAAGTTGGGAAAGTCTCAAACCCATACTCGTGTAAGCGCTTGGCGTCCTGTACCACCTCGCTATCACCTTATAGGCCATTTCAAACGTCTGAGTGTCCCTTGCTGTTGTACCATTTTTAATATCTTGCACCTGTGTTCCTCATCTCTCAAATATCCTATTTCTTTTTCCAACTTCTCCAGGAAAGTAGGGAGCCCCTTACTCGCTTCCCCCTTAGTACTCTATAGAGTTTAGATATACTACCTTTCACACTAGTGGGGGTGCTTAATAATTTTTCTATTGCTCTTAGTTGGTCTCTTCCCCTCAGTGGTTGTGGGAGTGATTGTGTAAAATGCTGTATCTGAGCATACCTCCATTTATCCAGTGGTTTATTCCCCCATACCCGTGTGATTTCTGTGTAAGTGTTTAATCTATTTCCCCTCATCACATCCTGTAATTGTACTACATCTTTTTTCGCCCACCTTGCGAAATATAAGTGCTCCTCCTTGCCAGGCAAAAAATAATTAGTATTCAATAGTGATCAATGGTGAATTATATTCCCAATGGAATCTCTTACTTAACCCATCCCAAATCTTAAATGTGTTCCTAGTCAAAAAATTAGTACCGTGTCCTAGCTCCCGAAATTGTGGTGGGATCCATATTATTTTTTCTATATCAGCTCCACTTTGTGCAATTTCTATATTCACCCAAATTTTCTCTTGTTTACTATATAACCAATCAGTAACCCTAGAGATAGCAATCACTTGATATTTCTTTTTAAAGTCCGGGGCTCCCAACCCTCCCTGTTTTTTTTCCTTCACCAGAGTATCATAAGCTATCCTAGGGCGCCTACATGCCCAAATAAATCTCAGAGTTATAGACTGTAGCTTATTGAAAAAAGTAGGAGGGAGAGCTATTGGGATCATTTGGAAGGTATAGATTAGCATAGGCAGGACAAACATTTTTACCGCGTTTATCCTGCCGATCCATGATAGAGCTCTGTACCTCATCCTGCCTAGTAGGTCCTTGATCTTATTGAGTAAGGGAATATAGTTATCGGCAAACAAGTCCTTCGGAGTCTGTGTCAATTTTATACCCAGGTACCCTAACTCCCTCCCACACCAAGTGAAGGGGAACCTAAGTTGGATTGCCTTCTGCTCTCGCATAGGAGTCGATATGTTTAAGAGCTCTGACTTACCCTATTTATTTTGAAGTTTGTCAATCCTCCATAGCGCTCCAACTCCTTAAGCACCATGGGGATTGTTGTTCTAGGATAAGTGGTATAACAGAGTAAGTCATCTGCGAATGCCACCACTTTATACTCCCTTCTTCCCACCTGGATTCCCTTAATATCTACATTCTTACGGATCGCAGCTAACAATGGCTCCAGAGGTATTATGAACAGGATCGGGGACAGGGGGCAGCCCTGTCTTGTCCCATTAAATAACTCAAGGGGAGAAGACAGGGCTCCATTTACTCTAATTCTAGCCTTTGGATGTCTGTATAGGGACATAATCCATCTCATCATCCTCTCCCCGATACCTAGGTGCTTCAACGTTTCAACCATAAATCCCCAGTCCACTCTATCGAAGGCCTTTTCAGCATCGATTGACAATAGGACCGCTGGGGTGTCACTCCTGGCCGCTTCCTGCATCAAAAAAAATGATTTCAGAGAGTTATCCCTCCCCTCCCTTCCAGGTACAAACCCCACCTGGTCATTATGTACCCACCACTGCAGCCCGAATTTCAACCTATCTAAGTATTTTAGTAAATATTTTTATTTTTATATCTGCGTTTTAATAACGAGATTGGCCTGTAACTACCAGGGGAAGCTGGGTCCTTGCCTTCTTTCAGGATCAGGGTAATATGAGCTAACAGGGACTCTTCCCGGGACACCTCACCCAAGGCATTCAGATAACTGCACAATTTAGGCACCAAAAATTTAGAGAATTTTTAATAATATGCTATGGAGTATCCGTCGGGGCCCGGGCTCTTTCCCAGGGCAGTATTACTAATCGCTCTTTCTACTTCCTCCCGCGAAATGGGTCTCTCAAGATGCTCAACCTCCTCCCTCTCTGCCATGGGAAGGTCTAATCCCCGCAGTTACTCCCTTATCGCCTCCTTCTTGTTTTCACCCACCTCCTCTTTCTGGCCTACCTTACATAGGGCACTAAAATAGGAGTGAAATATTTTGGCAATCCTTGGGGAGGAGAATTCTAACCCCCCCATCCCTCATTTTGGGTATGAAGGTCCTATTCTTCTTTTCCTTAACCTTTCTTGCCATCCACTTTCCTGACTTATTACCCTCCCGGTACATATCTCTATTAATAGTGTAGAAGGCAAATTTCCTTTCCTGGTCCAATAACTCCTCCAGATCTCTTCTTTTCCCCATTAGCTCTTTCTTTTCAGGGATCCCCCAGGGTCTTGTACTCTGCTCTAATTCCTGAATCTCCCTATAAATGCGGGCCATCTTTTCCCCCCCTTTCTTTCTTTTTCCCTGCTCCAATACCTATCAGAATCCCTCCTATATAAACTTTATGCGTCTCCCAAAGAGTGGCCCTAGATATTTCCTCCGTGTCGTTTATCTCAAAATAATTCTTCAATTCCTGCTCTACTTTCCCAGCGGAATCCGGGTCCTGGATAAGAGAGTCATTAAATTTCCAGTTCATCCTAGTCCGGCCAATCTCTAGTTGGATTTTCACTGGTGCGTGATTGGATAGGCTGATTGCTTTAATTTCAGCTGCCTTCAGGTAAGGGACCAACTGATGTTCTATAAAAATGTAGTCTATCCTTGAGAATAATTTATGCGCAAAAGAGTAAAAGGTGTAATCCCGTTCCTTTGGGTGGCAAATCCTCCAAGCATCCATTAACTGAAGGTTTATTAGCATTTTTTTTTAGTGCCTCTCCTTTTATACCGGGCTTTATAACGCCCCTTGAGGTATCTATCCCAGGATCCATACTCCAGTTTAGGTCCCCTGCAATTATTAATTTACCTTTTTTAAAGGTCTCAAGCTTCCTCAGGACTTTCCTCAGGAATTTATCAGGGTTCCTGTTTGGGGTATATATGTTTGCTACTGTGACCAACAAATCAAACAACTTCCCCTTCACAAAAAGGAACCTACCCCCTGGATCGGCCAGCCGCTCCTCCTCAATGAACATCATTGTCCTATCAAACCCAATAGCCACTCCCCTTGAGTGTGTTGATCCTGCATCTCCATAGAACCACTTTGGGAACTGATGCGACGCCAGCCCACTCCTGATGAATGTGTGATATAGGTCTCCTGCAGGAACACCACATTTGCTCCCATAAACTGCAACTCCTGGTTTATTTTATACCTTTTTTTTGCTGTATTAAAGTGGTGTTCCGGACAAAATTATACTTTTTAAATAAAAATACCCATATAACACACAAGCTTAATGTATTCTAGTAAAGTTAGTCTGTAAACTAAGGTCTGTTTTGTTCGTTTATAGCAGGAGTTTGTTATTTTATAAACTTACAGCAGGCCGTGGCCATCTTAAGTGTGGGCATCTGAAGCCAGACTGTATTTCTTCCTGGATCTCATCCTTGCAGATCTCGCACATGCTCAGTGCAGCACAAGCAGTGTAATAGGTTTCAGGTCAGGTTTCCATAGCAACGGCAGTGTCAGAGGAAGTTTCCACCCCTTCCCAGAAGGCATTGCAAACAGGAAATGATGCGATGAGCCAAGGCTAGGGAGGAGGAAGTGAAAAATGAATACAGCAGATATACAGTAGGTGCTGAGAAGAAAAATTTAAAAATATCCAATTCGTTTGCAGTGCACAGTTTAGTGAGGGATGCTGAAGAGTTGTAAAAGTGGGTGGAACTCCACTTTAAGTCCTCTTACATTATACGTAACAAAATTTACAACTCCCATATTTCATCTCAAAAAGAGCGTCTGGCCAATCCAGTAGGACTGACCCAGGGGAGAGATAGAGGAGAAAAACACACGCCACCCCAACCCCCCTAAATAACACAAACCCCCCAAACCCCCCCTCACTCCCACCCCTCCACCCCCCCCCAGTCTGGAACAAATAGCCTAGGATGGCTGGGCAGACCCCTCTGTCCATTATATGGGTTGGGTGGCCTTCATCGACCTGGTGCCGTCTTGCCCCATATTCCCTAGTGGGCTCACGTCACAGGCGCCCCCAGATCCACCACGGTCCCCCCCACCCCCCCATCCCACTCAACTCGCGCTGGAGCTATCCCATATCCCCCGACTGTACTTCATTGCTGCTACCTTAGGCTGCCTACTGGGCCCCACCCCCTCTCCAGCCCGTTACTCTTCTCGTAGGTATAACTCTCTCCTCCTCTCCCCAACCTGGGATGGGGGGACAACACCCAGCCTACTGCAGAAGTCCTCCAGATCCTCTGGGAATCTTAACACTGCCATTCACCCTTTTTTTTCCCAATTAAACAGGCTGGAACCCCCATTGGTAGAATATCTCTGATGCTTTCAATAGCCCAGTCAGTGGTTTCAACAGTCTCCTTGAAAGAGTCTCCACCTACAAGTCTGAATAGACTTGTAGTTCCACCCCTTCAAAACCTAACCCTGACTGCTGCCGCAGATTTCCCATAATTTTAGCTTTCTCTTCTACATAATGAAACCTTATTATCACATCTCTCGGGCTCTCTGTTCTGTTTCGGGGGTATCGTGCGATCCTGTGAACTCTATCTAATTTCAAAGGGTCTGATATTCCTTTTTCCAATAAGGGGTTAAACCTTATAGTTGCTGTAATACTGGCATCAGATCTTCATTCCCATATTTTTCAGGAAGTCCTTTGATTCGCAGATTTTTATGTCGGCTGCAATTCTCCTGATCTTCTATTTTGTATAGGAGACTTCTATTTGTATTTTGTAAATCTCTTAGTTGCTTACTGATACCCTCTAATCTTCGCTCGTGGTCTTCTAATCTATCCTCCGTCTCCTCCACCCTTCTGAGCACTTGTCTGATGTCTGTTCTTACAGCCGCAATATCTGCTTTTAGTGAGGTCTCCATTTTTAACAGCATCTCAGCGAGCATTTCTTTAATTTGTGGAGCTTCCTCCTGTGCTGTCTGCTGTGCTTATCTTTTCCCTACTAATTCCTCTTCGCCCACATTTTTCCTCTGTGATCCCTCTTGGGCCTCGGAGCAACTCTGCTGGAGGCTCCCGCTACTTCTTGGCCTTACAATTTTACCCTCCTGTATTTTCCCTCCTTTGTTCTCCTCTGCTGCCCCCTTCTGTCTGCTAGTTCCTGGCCGTGTTGGGGCCCCTAATCTAGGGCTTCCCTGTGCTTCTTCCAGTATACTGGATTCCGCGGCCATGTAGCATTGAATCCCACCAGGGTTTGTCACAGCCATGGCACCTTTATTAGTTTTAGTTGATTTGCCCCTCATTTCTCCGGTTTACGCCCCACCAAACCTGGCACGGGCTATTAATTTGGTCCCATGGAGATGTCCAGCTACAGTTGCGGTTTTTATCCGAGTTAGTCACTCGTGCGTTTCCCAAATACAATTGTTCACAGGGGGGACACAGTCCGACACCTACGGGACCACCTCCTTGAGATCGTGTACACTTAATTGATCAGTTTAATTCAGCTTGCGCGTGAACCTGCGCAGAAGTGCCACACACTCTCCCTCCATCCTGGGATGGTCTGAGGGAAGAAAAAAGCACACCTAAGAGTTTACCCAGTATCATTCCCTGTGTGTGCGAGTTCATATGAGGGGTGTATCTTGAGTGTTGAATATTTGAGTATATCAGTGGGTGAGCTCTTATATACCAAATGTTACCAGTTCATAGGCACCAGCAAAAAGAGTGGTGCATCCAAACAGTCTCCTCTAGACCAATATTGACAGGATATTCATCATCTACTATCCCCGCTTTTCATCTTCACAGCTTTTATATTTCCACCTGTGGTAAGTATACAAGAGGGATTTTCTCACCAATAGTCTTTCTTTAACAGGTACATGGAGGTATCACCATCCGAACCCTTTTCTATACTGAACCCGTTTCAGGGGGGCGTACAGGGATACACAGACTCTCTCACCTCCTCCTTCGTCCCAGCTGTCCTATGATGGGGCACCCCCTTCGTGCTGCCGCTTCACTCCAACCAGCTCTACTAACCTGCTCATAAAGGGTCAGCGTTACCTCTCAAGCTCCCGCTCCAGAGGTTCCTCGTTCCAGCTGACAACACGATCTGACGTGGCCAACCACTCTCTGGGCCCCGCGGATGCAGAAGGGAAGAGCGACAGCTCGCCGGGTAGAACAGGCTCTATCACTCACCGCAGCGCTCCCGGCATCTCTTCATTCCAGCAATGAGCCAAACGAGTGTACAGGGAGGCTGAGGCTCCAGGGCGCACCCGAAGCATGCTTAAGTGATGACGCTCCGCCCCATCAGAGATAAAATGATAGCTAACAATTCTCTGTCCTCAATCTCATAATTGCATTCTGCAGGAGACAATTTCTTAGAAAAGTAGCCACAAGGATGCATAGCTCTCTCAGGGGTAGGGCGTTGAGACAGAAGGGTGCCCACTCCAATCTCAGCTGCATCAACCTCAGGAATGAAGGGTAGCATAGGATCAGGATGTCCCAGCACAGGAGCTGAAACAAAGGCAGTCTTGAGAGACTCAAAGACTTTAATGGAATCTGGAGACCAATTCTGTGGGTTACCATCCTTTCTGGTCGTATCAGTCAGGGGTTTGACCAGAGAAGATAAGTTCCGAATAATTTTCTGATAATAATTGGCAAAGCCAAGAAAACATATGTGTGATGGCTCTCTAGGGATTTAGAATATATGAGAATATCGTCGAGATAAACCACCACACATTGCTGCAACATATCTCGGAGGGTATCATTGATTAACTCCTGAAAGATTGCTGGAGCGTTGCAAAGACCAAACGACATTACGAGGTATTTATAATGTCCTGTCCAGGTGTTAAATGCAGTTTTCTATTTGTCGCCCTCCATGAGCCTCACAAATCTGTATGCCCCTCTCAGATTTAGCTTTGTGAAAACCGTTGCTCCCTTGAGGCGGTCACATAATTCTGTAATCTACGGCATCGGGTAGGCATTCTTAATCGTGAGACCCCTATAATTGATACAAGGTCTCAGTTCACCTTTCTTCTTTTTCACAAAGAAGGAACCAGCACCAGCAGAAGAAGAGAATTTGTGGATGAACCCTCGAGAAAGTGTGTCAGCAACATAGTACTCCATAGCTGTATCCTCCAAGACAAATGCCCTGTACACACGATTGGACTTTCCAACAACAAAAATTTGTTGGCGGAAAATTTGAGAACCCTAAGAATATGTTCTTAGTCCATGGAGTTAAATCAATGAGATACACTCATTAAGGGCCTCGATGGAAGGAGAACTTGCAAACGATGAATTGATATATGTGCAGAAAACCACCACCGTATGAAGAGGAGGCTTACCGGATTGTTTGAACACGTCAGAGCATATTTTCATTATTCACTTTTGCACTACTATTCATATGGACTTTATTTAGATTGTTTTGCACATATATTGTTTGATTTATTTATTCATTGCATTTTTTTTAATTCAGTTTTATCGAGACTCACTGTATACACTGCCCTGGGCACATCACTTTTTAGCGCTACACTTTGAGGTTTTTATGTTTATATACCATTTATTCAATGTGGTGTGTTAGCTGCTAACTTAGCTCAGTGTTTGCTGGAGATCCAGAGCTCTGTGTCTGGAGATCTCCTCTCTGATCTGCTGGGTGCTGCACTGACAACCGATGAATGAGTTTGGGGTGACTATGTAAAGGAAGGACAGCCCTATCCTCCTCTTAGCTCAGCAGCACCCTGAAGGTTGTCACCCAGCTCAGCACCTCTCACTGTGGACTATCACAGCCCAGACACCCTGCTGGACTAAACTTCTCCTCTGAGCTCCTCGCCTGCCTTGCAACTTCTTCCGTTGGATTGTATAAGCAGAATCTAGGAACACCAGAATCCAGAGGAAGCATACAGACCTCAAGAATGTACCTATAACCCTCCCCCCCCCCCCCACTTCTCATCCGAGGGGATAACTTGAGAGAACTTGGATATTCACATTGGACCAGCAAAGGTGACCTTTTGGAATCGAGCCCTTAACAGCACGGAGGTGGAAAATAGTGGAAACATCCAGATTCGGACAAGGGGAACCTCACCATCAGTACACAAGGAGGGATCGAGGAACGAACAAGAAGAGCGGTAGAGGGACATCCCACAGAAGCAGCCATCCTGAGGCACCCACTCTCTTGCCTAATACCCCTTTGAGGGTGACGGAATCCGGTGAGTGGGGGAGCACGGGGGGGAGCACTTGGAGTCACCAGTTTCTATACGCACAGGAGTCACCTATTACCACCCCTTGGACAGCTGGGAATGCATGTCTATTGATCCTGACGTACCTAAACATCCTTTCGTCTATTAAGACTTTATTAAGAGTTTTTTTCCCTGGTCTGGTTTTCATTTTAGGGACTTGCATTGCCCACAGATGCACTTTTTACATGAACACTAATGTTTGGACTTATGCCCTCATGGTTTTGCTCATATGAATTTAGTCTGTATGTAATTTAGTATTTATAAGCTTTATGCACCTTTGTTTCATTTCATGCACAGTGCACTTTTGGTATCGCATTTACAAGGGATATAAGGAGACCCTCACATGATTAATGTTAACCCCTAATTTTGCGGCATTAATATTACAGTAAGCTATTGATTGACATTTTTTTTTTTTGATACGTTGTATTAGAGGTGGAGCACATTTTAACTAAACCTACACATCCTGATATTTATTTAAGTCACACAAAGGAGCAGCATGTTCACTTTTAAGAAATATATATATATTTTTCACGTATTTATAATTTTAGCACAAATGTAGGGGCAAGTCACTCATAAAAGTATCCCCTTTTTTGTTTTACACACTAATTCAATACTTATAAGGGTTGGGAAAATCTATTTGTATAGGGCAGCGCCAATTTCCCCATTTTCCTGTCCAGCATCTCAAATTATATCCCAACCTGTTTGAGAAACCCTCTGCATTGAACTGGATCACCCCCAAATCGCTGGGGAGGCGGAACGGAACCAGACATACCTCTTACAGAGGTAATATTTTGAGGTGGGTGCCTGCATAGAGACTGGAGCAGCAGCAGGGATGGCCTGCAACACAGGTTGTACCAGAACAGCCACAGTGGGAGGATTCAGGCGAGCAACATGAATTAGGAGCGTATGTAACACGATGGCAAACTGATCCATGCGGTCATCGTGCTCATTCAACCTGAAAAAAATATTACCACTAGGTGGATTGCCTGCATCTTCTGAATTCATGGCCTTCGCCTACTGTCAGGAACCATGAAACAGAGGGAGACAGAAAATGCAGTTAAAATCACACCTTTTAATAAAATGGTAAAAATGGTACAACTCGTAAAATTATTAAAAAACATAGCCAGGGTTCGGTAGCCAAATCGTGTAGTCAGAACAAGCCAGGAAATCAGGAAGCCAGAGATCAGCCTAGTCAGAGGCAGCAGACAGGATCAGGAACCAGAAGGGAAGTCAGCCAGGCAACTCTTCAACAGAAACACAGCAGAGAGTCTCTAGATATGTTGACCAAGGCAAAGGCATTGAATAAATGAACCAGTTTAAATAGACAGAAGGAACTGGCTGTGGGCTTGACTGATAAGCAGGAGATGATCAACAAGTGAGCCACTTTGGAACAATGAGTACTGAAAATTAACTGACAGCTGAGCAACCAGAGCACAGAGAACGGAGGGCTGAGAGCCCAGCCCTGACAGCACCTTGTTCCCTGGCAAGTGGTTGTGGGGGTCTGTGAGCACAGGGCTTATTGTAATCCGGAAGCTCTCTTGAGAAAAAAAGGGGGAATCCAGAAACCACCTCCCCCTATGTAAGGGGTACATGTTACTACAAAAATTATTTTTAACAAATGAGGAGAAATAGCAGAAAGGCTGTGCACCGACTTTGCTAAAACATGCGTTTCCAGGTGACCAAACAAAGAACCATATATACAAAGATAAGGGCATAGACACCCCAAAAAATGTAGTCACCATATACTTGACCATGCAGTATTCAACCAGCCAAACATGGTACCCCTACTCATTCACCAAGCAAATGTAGAAATAAGGACACCCAAACATTTGATGTGTCAATAACAGCAGTGGTTGCTAGAGACACATGGGGTGCCAGCACCTGAAGCTTCCTTGGGAATTATTGACAGTAGGAAGCTGCATATATATAGAATATGATGAAGTCTATATATGATGGTAAGCTCATACCAGAGAGTAGGCTGAATGGGCAAAAGTTCAGGCATTTGTTTGAAGGCTGTAATAGCCAAAGTTTGGTCCAAACTGTCGACTTATCCCTACACATACAGAATGATGCTAGCTAAGCAGGAACCTTGTATGATCCACTTATGAATGGTTGGCAGGACTTAGGGACAATGGCACAGTCAGGGTCACAGTCAACCAAATGTATTTACAATATTCCATCTGTTTTCCAAAGAACAACTACTCAAGAAAACACTGACTGTAAATAGTTACAGATAGCTGTGGCCGCTATCAACCACTATCAACCTGTCATTGCATTGTACGGGCTCAGAGGCTGCAGCTCTTCGCACACACCTGTCATTCCAGCTGCAGGAATCCACAGATTCTTACCACTGGAATGTGCAGACTGTACTAATCATCCATGCGAATGCAGAATATGAAAATGAATATACCAAGTTCATTTTCCGTGTTATTTATTTGAGAATATCACCTTTGTCTGTATACACTGTTTAAATGTAGATACTTTCCTCTTCAATAATGTTCAAAAATGAAACAATTTCCATGGAGTGTACCTAATTGTTCACATGGCTGTTTATATTTCTCATGAAGTATGCTCTTTTTTATATCCACATGTCTCTAATTATTATCAAAGCGTTTCAAACATTGCTCATTCTACACCATCTATCTACGTTCATTGGGAATAAAGCACTGTTATTCAAACGTCACCATCCCAAATTTGTATATGTCATCCAAGCCTAATAAAGAAATAATATTTTCACATTTGCATCGATGCTAACAAACACAGTGAGCTATTTTAATTATACCTGGCTGATTCACACCAGCCCCTGTGGCAGATAGTCTATCATTAATTTATAGCACATGTCTAATGACTTAACATAGTTGTATAATTAAATAACCTTGCTGTATGGCATTGAGCGTTACATTTCAATGGTATATTTCTTAGCCATTGAGTTTGCACTGGATGTTACAAAGAGAAACCCACATGCTGCTTAGAAATCACAGACCTTACATTACGGTGTTGGGATCAGCATCCGTGAGCGCAAACATTGGTCTGAAACAGACCAGATATGATATAACAGTCAATACAAGGTTAAAGCAGAGGAACAATTAAATCAAATTCAATGCATAGGTTAACAACACACAAACACCCATACACAGAGCAAGGCAGGATGGTAGTTCATAAGATAATTAATTTTCAATAATTTTCAATAAGGAAAGAACAAGCAATTGCCAGAAAACTCTGCGGCAGAGAAAACAAGCTAGGGGCTAAATTCATTATCTATTCCTTACAATTAGTTTAGGAGTGTATTAAAATAGAACTAAAGGTGAAGTCCCTCTCTGCTACCAGCATCCTCACTCTTCCAATCCACACCTGTTGGTGTTCGGCCTATTTGATTGGACAGCGCAAGATTACATCACCCGCAGGTGAGCAGTCATCGTGGCACACTGAGAATGTTCCAGAATTAAAGGGGTTGTAAAGGTAAAGCTTTTTCACCTTAATGCATTCTATGCATTAAGGTGAAAAAACATCTGACAATATGGGCCCCCTGTTTTACTTACCTGACCCCTCGAAAGTCTCGCGCTTGCCCCCGACATCCTCTTCGCCACTCAGCCTGGCCGTTGATTGGCTACAGTGGATGGATTGATGCTGTGCGCCGGAGCGGCTATGGCAGCCGGCTTTATCACGGGAGCGCGCCCGCAAGCACTCAACACCATGTGGGGGAGCTCGCACGAAGGTGTTGAGTCCTTGTGGGGGGGAGCCGAGACAGCCGCCGAGGGACCCCAGAAGACCAGGTTCGGGGCCACTCTGTGCAAAACAAGCTGCACAGTGGAGGTAAGTATAACATGTTTGTTATTTAAAAAAAAAATATATATATATGTATGTATGTATGTATGTATGTATATATATCTTTAGTGATCCTTTAACATAAAAAGTCCCTGTGCAGTCTGTGCTCAATAAAGTGACATAAAAATATAAAGAAATAAGCAAATTGTCTACAATATCAACCATAAATACATAAGTATGAAAACATAAAAATTGCAACATAAAAGTTCATAAAGTGCTGTAAATCTTAAGTATGACGATAATTCCTTTAAAGTGCAATCCATGCAAAGAAGATTCTTTAAAACGTGCAATCTGTGCAATAATATATGACAGAAGTGGTGAGTGCTGTGCTCCCCTTCCTCTCGTGCCCTCACTCAACAGCTATCCATGTAAAGATTGCCTGTAATGGTGTAATCCTATGTATCTTTCATAGACAAATCCTTTAATCTTCCACATGATCCCAGTGGTTAGATGTGCTCATAGGATAAGAATAGAGCGTACATGGTGTGATATAGTTTAAAAGGTTTTATTACAATAAAGCAATATCCACTCACATATTAGTGTCTTTTGACAAGCATATAAAAACAGCTGTGCAATCCGCGATTTGCGTTCCAAAGTCCAGGAAGAGACATCACCGGAAGTCCCCGTAACTAATGCATTTCCCTCCATCCCGAGAGCATCATCAGAGACTAAAGGAAGATATGTCTTTATTCCTTCCAGCAGTCAAAATGTAATTTTATATTAGCACACCAGAGCACGGGGATATGCATAGTATTTAAGTGTTCAAGAATGCATGCATGCACAGCTCAGTGTACATTCCTCAGAACATTGTGAATAGGCAGGTAAGTGTATTTTATTACATAAGAGACTTTGCATGTCCCTTCTGCACAAAAAAAGCCTACATGTTCCCAATTTTTTATTGTTTACATTTAGTTCTGCTAAAGCCTGGGTTCACACTATTGCGAACACAGACATTGCATGTGATTTGCACCCGCACTGCTGTGCCGATCACATGCGATGTCTGTGCAATGCGAGTTCAGCCATACAGTTGTCTGCTGGGTACGCTGGGTGCGTTGGGCGCATAATCTCTTAGCAGGGTATTGAAATCATGCGCTGGAAATGTCTTGTATACAGCAATACCAGCAATACGCTTTACTTTCATGGAGAAATATCAGAACATGTCTTTTCATGGAACAGGAACAAGGAGCATACAACTACACACACTTAGGAACAAAGGTACTTCCTCTCATTACATTACCATAGAATACATGTACTATACATTATAATACTACAGAGCCACCTGCTGCATAGATAGGTATAATGCATACAGTATTGTCAGTTTATAAGCAACCATGCTGTTGTTCTTTCCAACATCTAGATCAGCTATAAGTCTGTATTTGAATCCCAAATATTGTTGCCTCATGTGACTGGCTGCCTTAGTTCCCTTTTTGTGCTCCTCTTATTCCCCCTGCTCATATGTTGAGCCAAACTATTTTCTTTTTTGGATGGAGTAGGGAAGAGTTAAAGACTAATGGGGCGTACACACGGTCTGACTTTTCAGCTACAAAAGTCCGACAGCCTGTCCGACAGACTTCCGGCGGACTTTCGGCGGACTTGCGGCAAACTTTCTAACGAACGGACTTGCCTACACACGACCACACAAAAGTTTGACAGCCTAGTACGCGGTGACGTACACCAAGTCCGGCGAGACTATAAAACGGAAGTTCAATAGCCCGTACGACACCCTTTGGGCTCCTTCTGCTAATCTCGTGTTTATCTCGTGTTAGTAGAAGTTTGGTGAGAGACGATTCGCGCTTGTGAGACTCGTATTTTTCAGTTCGTTTTAACTGTTGTTCAGTCTGTGCTTGTGAGGTTTGTATCTGCTTTTCAGTGCATTTGGTCAGTTGGCATTGAGAAATCTTTGTTTTATTGTCCGCTCGTTCCTGATTTTCAGGTCGCTCTTCACAGGCCTTGCTGTTCTTCAGTGCGTTCTGTTAAGTGCGTTCTGACCAGCCGACCATTTTGAAGCCATGTTACCTGTACGTACTCGTCGTCCAGCTCCTGCATTGTATGTGTTTGGTGCTGTAGTTTATTCTTCAGACCAAGACCAGTCCATGAACAGGGCGAGGAGGAGTTCATGGACCAAGAATTGGTTGCTCCAGCGTGACCAGTTCTGTCACATGCCATTGCTCCGTGAGATCCGTGAGAATAATCCTGAGGATTTCAGGAACTTTCTCCGGATGATGGACCCCGTTTTTGACCGTTTGGTGGCTTTGCTGACCCCCTATATCAGCAGGCAGGATACCTGCATGAGGCAAGCCATCACTCCGGAGCAGAGGCTAGTTGCCACGTTGCGGTACTTGGCGACAGGGAAAAGCCTGCAGGACCTGAAGTTCTCGACAGGCATCTCCCCCCAGGCTCTGGGGATCATTATCCCAGAGACCTGTTCTGCCATCATCCAGGTCCTGCAGAAGGACTATATTAAGGTAAGATTTTTTTTTCTTTTATTAGCATCACATGTTCTTTTATTTAATCTTTGATAATGTAATGTATTTCTTAGCTCAAACACTACTTACCATCATTGCAATATAGTGTGAATGTCCCCTTTTTCTCCTCACACATGCTGGATTTTTGTCCTGTTCTTTTTTGTCATGCATGTATATTTGCCTTCAATAACCTTCCCAGCATACAATGCTGGGCACATATCCACCTAGTCTATGCAGTTTGAATGTATTTAGTCTGCTGCATTGTATTTTGTTTCCCCTAAACTCAATCCAAATAGTGTGCTTATAATTAGCAATTAGCTTGATTTCCCAACCCCCCCCACCTAAACTCAATCCAAATAGTGTGCTTATAATTAGCAATTAGCTTGATTTCCCACCCCCCCCCACCTAAACTCTATCCAAATAGTGTGCATATAATTAGCTTGATTTCAACCTCCCCCCCCTAATAATTTGCTAGAATGTTCTGTGGTGTTGATTTTTAAAAAGCAAATATATGTTGCACTTTGCAAAATGCATGTGCACTCTACAAGTGCATTTGCTCCAGTGCTTTAGTAAATGAGCAGAAGCTCTGCTGATTTCCATCATCAAATCATATGCAAGCCACAAAGTGTTTTCATTAATTGCCCTTGCATGTGATTGTGTACTCCTTGCAACATGAAAGCCTTTTTACCTTACCTCATTTACTTTAAGCTGGGGAGCAACTGCACTTGCAGAGTGCGACAACTGCAGTCTTGTAGCCATTTTAGTCCATAAATCCCTGCGTGTCCTAAAATTAATATTTTTTTGGAATTTCACCACCCCCTAAAATGTAATCAATGTTCCATCAGAGGGGGTGAGCAATCTGATAAGTGTGCCTTTCCATATTATTTCTTCCAGAAAATTTAAATTATTTAATGTTATACTGATGCTGGGGAATAATGTTTTTAATTGTATAATTTTCTTGCAATGTTATATTCAAAATTACTGATTTTTGTTTTCTTGTTTGATTCCCCAGTTTCCTTCAACGCCACAGGAATGGCAGACTGTGGCATTCCATTTTGCCACCCGTTGGGACTTTCCCAATTGTGGAGGGGCTATAGATGGGAAACATGTCCACATCGTGCCACCACCCCATTCGGGGTCATACTATTTTAATTATAAGGGGTTCCACGGTATTGTTTTAATGGCGGTGGTGTCGGCACACTATGAATTTCTATATGTGGACGTGGGGAAGAATGGCCGGATGTCGGATGGAGGAGTATTTGCCCAGACGGAGTTCTGCCAGCGTCTCCAGAGTGGTGGCCTGGGATTGCCACCTGATGCGGATAATGTGGAAGGACTCCCCTTTGTCTTCATTGCCGATGAAGCCTTCGCTCTGAGCAAGCACCTCATGAGGCCATTCCCCCAAAGAACCCTCAACCCGGGGAGGAGGTTTTTAATTTCCGGCTGGCCAGAGCTAGAAGAGTGGTTGAGAATGCGTTTGGGATTCTGGCCAGCCGGTTCCGCCTGTTTCAAACCTCCATTAATTTGGCGGAATACAAACTTAATTTTATCATTTTATTGTGCTGCATCCTGCACAACTTTTTACACAAACATTCTCCAAATTATATGGTGCCAGTTGGGCCTGAGGCCGGACTTATCGGTGACAATCTTACGGGCCTGGATACTGTCCATACTGGCTTGGCCCCCCAAAGTGCCCGTCAAGTTAGACAGCAATATGTTAATTATTTTATGGGTAGGGGGGCCATTGCAATGGGCCAGGATATCTAAAGATTTAAAATAAAAACAATCTTGATGAAATCTTGAATTATATTTATTGCTTGCCTTTCTTTTGGGCTTTCTCCTAGGTTATAGTCGAGCAGTTGTAGTGCCAACTGTATTTTCCTTGTAAATTTCTAAATAAGCTCCATTGCCACTGTAAACAACTTTTTTCAATTTATAAACAAACTGATACTGAGCATTGAAATAACAAACCACACATTTATTTAATTCCTAAGCAGATGTTTTTAATCTTTGGTATCCATTCAGTTATGCATTTAGTATAAAATGTTCCTAGCCAAAAATATAATGATATATTAATAAATTTAGAATAATATAATTATAGTTAAATATTTTTAGATAATCAAAAATAAAAATTTTTGGGCATTTTGATTTTAACAAACAGGCCTTTTTTATTTTTTCTTTCTGTTTTTTTTAAAATCCGTTTTTTTTTATTTTTTTTTTTGGTTTTTTAAAATCCGTTTTATTTTTTTGTTTTGTTTGTTTTTTTTTAAAAACATTTTTTGTATTTTTTTTTAGATTTTTTTGGTATTTTCTCAAAACAGGCCTCCTTTTTTAAATGTTGTTAAACTGGCATATAATTTAACAGAAAATAATAAAGAGAAGGCCCAGAATGGGGTCAGCAAACCAGGAAATGAAGGACATGATCGATGTTTTGGGGTTTCAAAAAGGGCATTTAGATTCGACCCAAAACATCAATCATGTCCTTCATTTCCTGCTGCATACGATCCAGCCGATTCCGCATTTGATCGATCTCCCCATTCCAGGCCATTATTTGAGCAATTAGCCGTTGGGCACTGTCTGTGGTGAAATAGTCACTTGGACCTAAAGTGGAATGAAAAAAAAGATGTGTTTAGAAATATGCACACATACATAGTTTACCTTACCATAAAGCTGGTGTCTCAGACACTGACCTGGTGGGGTGCCCATGTCGCATAATTCCTGAACATCCTCGGGGGTGGCTCTGTTGCTTGACTCAAGCACAACCAGATCACCTAAAATAGAGTAGAAAAATTACATAAAAGAAAAGGCAGCCATGCATAGATTACCGTAAGCTGGTGTGTCAGACACTTACCTGGTGGGGTGCCCATGTCGCCCACCTCTCCTTCCTCCACATCCTCAGTGGGGCTTGGGCTGATTTCCCAAGTATGTTCTTTTGCTTGGGGGGGACTGGGTTCTTGTTGTTGGCTGAGTGATTTTTCCCCTATGTGAAGCAAAAAATTAATATACTTAGCACACAGATATTTTAGTACATAGTAATCTTCAAATATTTGTAGTGAAGTGGTGTACAAATGGTCTGTTTGTGTAGAGTTCCTAGTTGACTTAAAGATTTAAATTTCTAAAGACATATCGGATAGATAGATATCTAGATATCAATATCTAAATATAGTTAAAAATCTTTGAATCTCTCTCTCTCTATATCTATAACTAAATATAAATCTAAATATCAAACCAAATCTAAATATAAAAATATATATACATTTAAATATTAAAAAACAATTAAATAAATTTCTATATCTATCTATATCTACCTATATATCTATATACATACATATATATCTATATACATATATATCTATATCGATAGATAGATAGATATCTACAGTATATATAGAGATATATATATATATATGTAATGAGGTTTATTAAAAGATCGTTTCAAACGATGAAAAAAAATCGTATAGGAATGAAAAGCACATGGAGCAGTATACAAGATAAAAACACGACAAGTACTTACTTTTTTTCAGCACTTTACGGATCCGTCTGTACTGATCCGGCTCCCTGAGTTTGAGGTCGGACCATCTTTTTCTAATTTGATCATTTGAGCGCTGTACCCCAAAATAAGCCTGTAAAGTCTTCACCACCTTCGCCATTATTTTGGCTTTGCGCAAATTTGGCCGGGCATACGGCCCATACTGCGCTGCGTAAACTGTTGGCGCTATATAAATCCTGAATAATAATAATAATAATAATAATACTTCCCATCATAGTCCTTTTTTTTTAAGAATGGCCACCATTTCCACCATTTCTTTAAAGGACATATTGGAGGCCTTAAATCTAGGCATCACAGATCTTGACGTTCCGGCCTCCGGGCTTTCTTCGCTACCTGAGGTAGTACACACCTGATGTGTCTCCGCCATTATTCACCCCACTACGCGCTGTAAATAAAAATGGGCGGAGAACATGAGTTAAAATCGAACGTCAGGGGCGGGCGACGCAGGCGGAGTTTCACACATGCGTAGTGTATAAAGAGGGGCCTTGTGCACGTGTCGTACGTACGTTCTGTGCGTAGGTGTTAGTGGACCGGGACGCTACTAAACGAAGGTAATTTTAAATTTATATTTTTGGTCAAGACTTTGTAGCAAGCAGCCTATATGGCTTGACAGATTGATGAGGCCTACATAGGGATAAGATGATGAGGGTTTAGCAGAAACCTAATAAGTGTTTTTTGTCTTGTGACTTTATCTTTTAGAGACATTATGAATCCCCTATTTAAGGATCCAGAGTTCCTTACTGCTTTTATTTCTAAATATAGAGAGATGAGGAATTTGTGGGAGGTGAAACACCCTCAGTATTATGCAAAGCATGTGAGGAAGTCAACGCTGGAGAGACTTCTGTCCTTTGTCCAGGCGACCATCCCGGAAGCAACAATGGAGACATTGCTCAAGAAAATTGGGGTCTTGAGTAGGGATGAGCTTCGTGTTCGAGTCGAACCCATGTTCGACTCGAACATCGGCTGTTCGACCGTTCATCGAATTGCGAACGTTATGGGCCGTTCGCGCCAAATTCGTGTGGCGCGTCACGGCCCATAATTCACTGCGGCATCGCAGTGCATTGCTGGCTGATTGGCCAAGCATGCACTATGACCCGCATGCTTGGCCAATCACAGCGCCGTCAGTAGAGAGAGCTGTAATTGGCCAAAGCCAGGGTGGCTTTGGCCAATTATGGCTCAGGGGATTTAGTACACGCCCCACACTATATAAGGCCGCCTGCACGGCGGCCCTGTGTAGTGTGTGTTCCGGTGTGCTGAGAGAGAGACAGATAGTGTCATTTGATTTGAGTTAGATAGATTAGGCAGAACAGTCAGTCAGTTAGCTGCACTTACAGTGTATTGTGTATATATATGCATCCCTGGTGTTGCATATATATATATATATATATATACACTGTATTCAGTTTAACTAGATCCGTTCCTGTTATCTTCTATCTAGACTATTTACATTTGGTGCAGTGCGTCCTGCTCAGTGTTCAGCTAGATCCGTTCCTGCTATTTACATTTAGTGCAGTGCGTCCTGCTCAGTGTTCAGCTAGATCTGTTCCTGCTATTTACATTTAGTGCAGTCAGTGCGTCCTGCTCACAGTGTTCAGCTAGATCCGTTCCTGCTATTTACATTTAGTGCAGTGCGTCCTGCTCACAGTGTTCAGCTAGATCTGTTCCTGCTATTTACATTTAGTGCAGTCAGTGCGTCCTGCTCACAGTGTTCAGCTAGATCTGTTCCTGCTCTTTACATTTAGTGCGGTCAGTGCGTCCTGCTCACAGTGATCAGCTAGATCCGTTCCTGCTATTTACATTTAGTGCAGTGCGTCCTGCTCACAGTGTTCAGCTAGATCCGTTCCTGCTATTTACATTTAGTGCAGTGCGTCCTGCTCAGTGTTCAGCTAGATCTGTTCCTGCTATTTACATTTAGTGCAGTCAGTGCGTCCTGCTCACAGAGTTCAGCTAGATCTGTTCCTGCTATTTACATTTAGTGCAGTCAGTGCGTCCTGCTCACAGTGATCAGCTAGATCCGTTCCTGCTATTTACATTTAGTGCAGTGCGTCCTGCTCACAGTGTTCAGCTAGATCCGTTCCTGCTATTTACATTTAGTGCAGTGCGTCCTGCTCACAGTGTTCAGCTAGATCTGTAACTGCTATTTACATTTAGTGCAGTCAGTGCGTCCTGCTCACAGTGTTCAGCTAGATCCGTTCCTGCTATTTACATTTAGTGCAGTGCGTCCTGCTCACAGTGTTCAGCTAGATCCGTTCCTGCTATTTACATTTAGTGCAGTGCGTCCTGCTCACAGTGTTCAGCTAGATCCATTCCTGCTATTTACATTTAGTGCAGTGCGTCCTGCTCACAGTGTTCAGCTAGATCTGTTCCTGCTATTTACATTTAGTGCAGTCAGTGCGTCCTGCTCACAGTGTTCAGCTAGATCTGTTCCTGCTATTTACATTTAGTGCAGTCAGTGCGTCCTGCTCACAGTGTTCAGCCAGATCCGTTCCTGCTATTTACATTTAGTGCAGTGCGTCCTGCTCAGTGTTCAGCTAGATCTGTTCCTGCTATTTACATTTAGTGCAGTCAGTGCGTCCTGCTCCGTGTTCAGCTAGATCCGTTCCTGCTATTTACATTTAGTGCAGTCAGTGCGTCCTGCTCACAGTGTTCAGCTAGATCTGTTCCTGCTATTTACATTTAGTGCAGTCAGTGCGTCCTGCTCACAGTGATCAGCTAGATCCGTTCCTGCTATTTACATTTAGTGCAGTGCGTCCTGCTCACAGTGTTCAGCTAGATCCGTTCCTGCTATTTACATTTAGTGCAGTGCGTCCTGCTCAGTGTTCAGCTAGATCTGTTCCTGCTATTTACATTTAGTGCAGTCAGTGCGTCCTGCTCACAGTGTTCAGCTAGATCTGTTCCTGCTATTTACATTTAATGCAGTGCGTCCTGCTCACAGTGTTCAGCTAGATCTGTTCCTGCTATTTACATTTAGTGCAGTCAGTGCGTCCTGCTCAGTGTTCAGCTAGATCCGTTCCTGCTATTTACATTTAATGCAGTGCGTCCTGCTCACAGTGTTCAGCTAGATCTGTTCCTGCTATTTACATTTAGTGCAGTCAGTGCGTCCTGCTCACAGTGTTCAGCTAGATCCGTTCCTGCTATTTACATTTAGTGCAGTCAGTGCGTCCTGCTCACAGTGTTCAGCTAGATCCGTTCCTGCTATTTACATTTAGTGCAGTGCGTCCTGCTCACAGTGTTCAGCTAGATCCGTTCCTGCTATTTACATTTAGTGCAGTGCGTCCTGCTCACAGTGTTCAGCTAGATCCGTTCCTGTTATCTTCCTACTGACAGGCAGGCTTGTCTGGTTACAGTATATAAAGCTACCTGAAGAAAATTACAGGTGTTCTATCCCAGCTTAGTGCAGCTACAGGCCATTAGTATGTCTGGAAGGCCAAGAAGGAGAGGCAGACATTCACAAGCCAATAAGAGAGGGCAAGCAGGCTCTGTGTCTAGTGCTGGTCGTGGAGACGGTGCATCCTCATCAGCACGTGGCCATGGGACACGCTTGGCCTTTTTTTCGGCAGCTGGCCGTGTTGAGCTGCAACATGCGGAAGACTTGGTCGAGTGGATGACCAAGCCGTCCTCATCCTCCTCATCCTCTCTCGCCCATGCCCAGGGTGCTTTGTCTGGCAAAGCAGCGGCCTCTTCCCTCAGCTCAATGTCATCAGTGACTCCTTCCCTAGCTCCACCATGTCCTCCTGAGGATTCCCTCGAACTGTTTGACCACAGTGTTGGGTACATGCTCCAGGAGGATGCCCAGCGTTTGGAAGGCTCTGATGATGATACTGAGCTCGATGAAGGCAGTAACATGAGCACGGACAGAGGGGGTGCCCAAGAAGGACAGCAATCTGGCAGTCATGCTCCCCCTGCTGCAGCATACTGCCAGGTTTGCTCCAGTGATGAGGAGGGAGGGGATGATGAGGTCACTGACTCAACGTGGTTGCCTGATAGGAGAGAGGAGGAGGAGGAGGAGGAGGAGGAGGCGGCACATCACCAACGAGGCAGGATGCCCTCCAGGGGCCAGCCTAAGGGCAGCACATTGACTGCATCACACCCCAAAGCTCCACATGTGCAGGGCGCTGCAGTCTCTGCACGTTATTCAAAAAGTTCTTTGGTGTGGGCCTTTTTTGAGACGAGTGCATCAGATCGCACCGCTGCTATTTGCAACATATGTCTCAAGCATATCTCGCGTGGCCAAAACATCTCCCGCTTGGGTACCACATGCTTGACCAGACATATGTTGACCTGCCATGCAGTTCGTTGGCAAGCGTATCTAAAAGACCCACACCAAAGAACAAAGAGGATCTCTCCTTGCTCCTCATCAGCTGAGATTTCCAACCCCACTAGACCTTCAGTCCTCTCTGAGACCTGCAGTGAGAGGAATGAAGGTGTAGAATTAGGTGTGTCACAGCCAAGTACTTGTGGGCAACTGCTTTTGGTACACCGACGTCAGATTGTACCAGGCAAATTTCCCTGCCCCAGCTGCTGCACCGCCGAAAGAAGTTTGCTCCCAGCCATCCACATGCCCAGCGGTTGAATGCTAGCTTGGCAAAATTGCTAGCACTTCAACTGCTACCTTTTCAGTTGGTAGACTCTGCCCCCTTCCGTGAGTTTGTGGAATGTGCGGTTCCTCAGTGGCAGGTACCCAAACGCCACTTTTTCTCACGGAAGGCGATTCCGGCTCTCTACCGGCATGTGGAAGGCAATGTCCATGCCTCGCTGGACAGGGCGGTCAGCGGTAAGATGCATATTACCGCTGACTCATGGTCCAGCAGGCATGGACAGGGACGTTACCTAAGTTTCACGGCGCATTGGGTGACTCTGCTGGCAGCTGGGAAGGATGCAGGACAAGGTGCAGTAGTGTTGGAGGTTGTTCCGCCACCACGCCTCCAAAATGCTGATTGTGACACACCTCTCTCCTCCACCCCCTCCTCTTCTTCTTCCTCCATGGCCTCTTCCTCGGAACCAGCGGTGCTCCGTAGGCGTTCAAGGGGCTACGCAAGTACGCAGGCCAAAAGATGCCATGCGGTGCTTGAGCTGGTGTGCTTGGGGGACAGGAGCCACACTGGGGCAGAGGTTCTGTCAGCTCTGCAGGGGCAGGTTCAGAGGTGGTTGACGCCACGCCAAATTAAGGCAGGAATGGTGGTTTGCGACAATGGCACCAACCTCCTCTCTGCCCTCCGACAGGGACAACTGACCCATGTGCCCTGTTTGGCTCACGTCCTTAACTTGGTGGTGCAGCGGTTCTTGGGCAGGTACCCGGGCTTACATGATGTCCTGAGGCAGGCCAGGAAAGTCTGTGTGCATTTCCGCCAGTCATATAATGCCAGTGCTCGGCTGACGGACCTCCAAAAGGAGTTTAACCTGCCCAAGAACCGCCTAATCTGTGACATGCCCACCAGGTGGAACTCAACGTTGGCCATGCTGCAGCGGCTGCACACGCAGCAGAGGGCCATCAATGAGTACCTGTGCGACTATGGCACCAGGACAGGGTCAGGGGAGCTTGGTTTTTTTTCCCCACGCCAGTGGGCCATGATCAGGGATGCATGCACTGTCCTGTCACCATTCGAGGAGGCCACGAGGATGGTGAGCACTGACAGTGCATGCATCAGTGACACTGTCCCCCTTGTCCACCTGTTGGAGCACACGCTGCGTGGAATAATGGACAGGGCACTTGAGGCAGAACAGAGGCAGGAAGAGGAGGACTTCCTTAGCTCTCAAGGTCCCCTTTATCCAGACAGTGTTCCTGCGTGCCCGCCGATCACACAGGAAGAGGACGAGGAGGAGGAGGAGGAGGAGGAGGAAGATTGTGTCAGTATGGAGGTGGAGCCTGGCACTCAGCATCAGCAGCAGTCTTTAAGAGATCAGTCCCAAGGAACACATGGACTTGTACGTGGCTGGGAGGAGGTGGCTGCGGACGTTGTTGTCCTTAGTGACCCAGAGGACTCCGGACCGAATGCCTTAGCAAACCTACGCTGCATGGCCTCCCTGATCCTGCAAAGCCTGCGTATGGATCCTCGTATTCGTGGTATCAAGGAGAAGGACCAATACTGGCTGGTAACCCTCCTTGATCCACGTTACAAGGGTAAGGTTGCGGACCTTATCTTGCCATCGCAGAGGGAGCAGAGGATGAAACATCTTCGGGAGGCCTTGCAGAAAGGTCTGTGCAACGCGTTCCCAGAGACTGGGAGGTTACAAACTCCTGTTTCTGGATAACGTGTTGCTGAGGCTTCGGTCAGTCAAAGAAGGAGCGGTGGAGAAGGTGGCCGTCTGACCGATGTGTTCAGACAATTTTTTGGTCCGCAGCCCCAAGGTATGATCGGTTCCAGCAACCATCGCCAGCGTCTGTTTTACATGGTGCAGAAATACCTAGGGGCAAGATCAGACTTGGACACCTTTCCCACCGAAAATCCTCTGGGTTACTGGGTCTTGAGGATGGATCACTGGCCAGAGCTTGCACAGTATGCAATTGAGCTACTGGCCTGTCCTGCATCCAGCGTTCTTTCGGAACGCACATTCAGTGCTGCTGGAGGCGTGGTAACCGATCACAGGGTGCGTCTGTCCACCGACTCGGTCGATCGGCTGACCTTCATAAAAATGAATCAGTCTTGGATCACCACCAGCTACCAAGCACCTGATGCTGATGTAACCGAATAATTTTTTTTGAAATCTCAGATCCCTTCAAAGACTGCCTATGCTGATGCTGAGTGACTATCCCTGAGTAATTATCCTCTTCCTCCTCAATCATTACGCTGATAGCTTGTAAGAACATTTTTGGTTCTGGGCGCCACCACCAGTGCCTAAGGCACAATTTTTCAGCCCCTGTTTAACAGGGGCGTGTAATTACAATTTTTGATGCAATACTTTGCAGCAGGGCTCGTTCCTGCATTCCAACTAGAGTGTCTGTGAGGGGTTGCAGTGTTGTGGCACCAGCACCAGTGCCTAAGGCCCAATTTTTCTGCCCCTGTCTAACAGGGGCGTGTAATTACAATTTTTGATGCAATACTTTGCAGCAGGGCTCGTTCCTGCGTTCCAACTAGAGTGTCTGTGAGGGGTTGCAGTGTTGTGGCACCAGCACCAGTGCCTAAGGCCCAATTTTTCTGCCCCTGTCTAACAGGGGCGTGTAATTACAATTTTTGATGCAATACTTTGCAGCAGGGCTCGTTCCTGCGTTCCAACTAGAGTGTCTGTGAGGGCTTGCAGTGTTGTGGCACCAGTGCCTAAGGCCCAATTTTTCAGCTCCTGTTCAACAGGGGCATGTAATTACAATTCTTGATCTAATATTTCACAGCAGGGCCCTGTGAGGGCTTACAGTGTTGTGGCCACAACAACACCTAAGGCCCAAATTTCTGCTGAGTATATAGGGCAGGACCCTACTTTCAAACATCTAACTTACAAACGACTCCTACTTGCAAACGGAAGGAGACAACAGGAAGTGAGATGAAATCTACCCCTAGGAAGGGAAATTCTCTCCTGTAAAAGTTAATATGGGAAAACAATTTCTCCTTTCCACTGATGCTTTCCAATCCTTGTTCCACAAAAAAACCCAAATTTTCAAAAAACATTTTTCATTGGGACAAAAAAGTGAGGTGAAATCTTCTGAAGAGGAGGAAAGACAGCAAAATAAATGTCACAGGGGTGATAACCCTTCCCTATGTTTTCCAAAAAGCTTAAAAAAGATTTTTTGGCTGGAGCTAAACACGTTAAAAATTTACCCGTTCAAAATTACAAAGATTCTACTTAACAACAAACCTACAGTCCCTGTCTTGTTTGCACCGCCTGTATACTGCTGTTCAGAGTATATAGGGCCTTTCCTTATTTTAATTTGGGTGCGGGGTTCCCCTTAATATCCATACAGGACCCAAAGGGCCTGGTAATGGACTGGGGGGGTACCCATGCCGTTTGTCTCACTGATTTTCATCCATATTGCCATGACCCGACATGACATTAAACCCGCAAGCAGTTTTAAATGAGATTTTTTCCTTTAAAAATGACATTTGGTGCAGGGACTGTTCTAAACATGGGAAACACGCGTCACTTTACAGGCATACTATAGACACCCCCCAGGTACGATATTTAAAGGAATATTTCACTTTTTTTTTTTTTTACTTTAAGCATCATTAAAATCACTGCTCCCGAAAAAACGGCCGTTTTTAAAAGTTTTTTTTTGCATTGCTACATGTCCCCTGGGGTAGGACCCGGGTCCCCAAACCCTTTTTAGGACAATACCATGCAAATTAGCCTTGAAAATGAGCACTTTTGATTTCGAACGTTCGAGTCCCATAGACGTCAATGGGGTTCTAACGTTCGTGCGAACTTTCGGTCCGTTCGCGGGTTCTGGTGCGAACCGAACCGGGGGGTGTTCGGCTCATCCCTAGTCTTGAGGAACATGTATAAGAGGGAGCATAAGAAGATCCAGGAATCAATGAGATCAGGAGCATCAGCAGGTGATTTTTATGTACCCAGGCTGTGGTACTACAATCAAATCCGTTTTCTTGATGACCAGACTGAAGCCAGGGCGTCACTTTCAACCCTTCCCTCCACCTTTCCCTCCACCCTTCCCTCCACCCTTCCCTCCACCCCAGCAGAGGCTGATGAGGAGCAAGCTGGGTCTTCCATCCTGGATGAACCGGATATGACCATCTGGAGTCAGGTAAATTATTTTAACAAATATTTACTGTACTAATATTAATGATGTTAACTGGATGTTATAATTGTCTAAAATAATTTTGCCCTCAAAATTGTGTATACATATCAATTGACAGTAGTGGCTAAATATGTTTGGCACCTGCTTGAAAAAATTAGGGTGTCTGATTAGACTCTTTTATTAACCACTTCAATACCAGCCCATAGTCATATGACGTCCACAGATGGGATCTCCCATCCTGGGTGGGCGTCATATGACGCCCTGGGATTCCCGGCCACCTAGGGGGCGCACGCGCGCGCCCGCCGCGTTCCTCGGGACCCGGTGCGTGTGCCCGGCGGCTGCGATGTCCGACGGGCACCCGCGATTGCCGGTTAACCGGACCGGCATGTGGATCTGTGTGTGTAAAGCCCCCCCCTCCTCCTCCTCCTCCTCCTCCTGCCACAACTGAAACACCAGAGCCACAGCCTCCAAAGAAGGCTACAGGGAAGGCTGCAGGGAATGCTGCAGGGCAGCGTGGAGGAAAGGCTGCAGGGAAGAGAAGAAAGTGATGACCTGGGTTCAGTCTGGTCTGACAGAAGACGCAGGCTGTTGTAGTACCACAGTCTGGGGACATCTATATCATCTGCTGGTGCTGTTGATCTCTGGGATTCCTGGACCAGATTGTGCTCCCTCTTATATGGACTCCTCAAGATCCCAATTTTCTGGTCCACAGACTTTTTCCAGCGTTGACTTCCTCTTTATTTTATTTAGACCATGAATAAATGGATCTTTTTTGAGTTTATGAAAAGACTTTATGTGTTTTTTATTTTAAATCATTGATTTTAGACACAATGTTAAATTAACAAGGGACAACAATCTCATTGAGTTTGCAAAAACACACCAAAAATACATTAATAATGTTAATAATGTTCGAGCGGTAAGTCTTTAAAAAAAATAGATACATAACCAAAAACGGTTCTTTGGGTTAACTTTATATACAAAAAATAAAAAATCACTATAAAAACAAAAATAATAAAGTGTTCTTTGTGGTAACTTTACAAACATAAAAAAAAAGAAAAAAAAAAAAAGAAAAATGGGTTCTTTGTGGTAACTTTAGAAACACCAAAAAAAAAAAAATATAAAAATGGGTTCCCTGTGGTAACTTTACAAACACAAAAAAATAAATAAATATATAGATAAACAGAAAAAAAGTTCCACAAAAATCATAAAATAAATATCTGGATAAAAATTACAAGAAAAGATGACTCCACCAAAAAAAAAAAGTGTAAAAAGTATTATTAGTATGGAAACATTGTTTTTAAAAAGAATACCATATCATTCATGAGATCAAAGAGAAAAAGAATCCAGAAATCAGTTTGGGAGAACTCTGTTTGAATATGAACAGCAAAACATCTTCGTTCTTTATAGCATTCGTAAAGAAGACATTAAATGCGCTGCATTCAACGATCACAGATTTTGCAGCGTGAGGAATGTGCTACCTACAATACGAACACTATTTTTCCTAGACCGAGTGCTTCCATTTAGTTTTTGCTTATGAGCATGCGTCGTTTTTTTGTCCGTCGGACTAGCATACAGACGAGCGGATTTCGGGGTCTGTCGTAGTTACGACGTAAAGATTTGAAGCATGTTTCAAATCTAAAGTCCGTCAGATTTGAGGCTGAAAAGGTCCGTTGAAAGTCCGGAGAAGCCCACACACGATCGGATTACCAGCCAGCTTTAGTCCATCGGCGAAAAGTCCGACCGTGTGTACGCCCCATTAGATCACCTTTCAAAAGATCAAAAATAAATAAATGCACATATTTTTGCAGGTAAGAAATGTGAATTTATTATTATTATTTTTTTTTTTTTTTTACTGGAGCCTGCAGAGAGTTGGCACTGTGATCAGGCAATGTCAGGCTCCCTGTATGGGCTTTCTGTTACAAAGTTATTTCAAACTACAAATACATCTGCCACGGTGGAAGACGGTACTTGTATTTTTTTTTATTCCCACAGCCACACTGTTTTCAAAAAGTGACAGCGGGTGTGTGGAGAAGATCTCTTGCCTGCTGTCACAGAGAGGGGAGCTCTGGCTGAAGAAGGCAGATGCATAGGAGCATGCTACATGTTACACCTTAAATATATGTGTAACATGCAACATACTCCTAAAGGTGAACTTATCCTTTAAGTCTTCTTTTTATTACTTCCTGTGTTCTATTGAGAAGACTTCTGTGCTGGAAAAGCAATAGGGAGCGAGTAGAGATATCTACAAAGAAAATGGAACCCCCCCCCCCCCACCTACTTTGAACAGAGCTAAAAAAAATGGCTTTGGTTGTACACCCTTTTCAAAAGAATTGCATTTATTTATCTTAATGGATGGGTCAGGCAACCAATGCAATGACCTTTGGATGGCTAAACAAGTCCTACAACCTGTCAGTCTCTCTGGCTTTAGAATGAATACATTTTTTCATAATGCTGTCTTTACTGGGATAGAGGATCATAAACATGGAAGTGTGCACACATTCATAATAGGAGCACAGGCACATAATTATCAGAATCTTTTTTTTTTCTTCTTTATAAAAGTGTTATAGATGAATGTAGATGAACAGCTTTAGGTGGAGGGGTCCATGACTAGGTGCTTCATTATTAATACATGCCATTTTGTCTGACCACCATGTCATATCCTTCCAACTATCTTCCCTCTCCCTTCCTTTTACTTGGTGTTAATGGAGACAGGCAGGAGTTTAAGGTATTTTAGCCCTCTTTTTTGGTGGGGCCGGAGGGGTATGATGAGAAATGACTATCCCCAAAACAGTATAGTGCGCTAAACTTATAGTGGTAAAAAATAGAGTCAGAACCTTCAGTGCCTTCACCGAGGACAGGGCCTCTGTGAACAGAGGGGATTACCTTCCTGGCAAATTAACCAGTAATATAATCAAAGTAATTGGGTGCAGAAAAACTACTGAAACCAGCATATACCTTTAACTATAAGAATACAGATACACACCAGTTTGGAAAAAATTCAAGCTTTATATAAGAAAATATTTATAAAAGTACATGCATCCAATGTACAAACACGTATTATCAGCAAAGAGCCCAATAGTCCTCGTGTAATTGTTCACATATACAGTACCTGGATAAATATATAGTTAATAATAGAGATATCTACAGATGAATGTTACAGCAAAGTCCAGTTGCAGGGGCCCCTGGGGATAATCATGACGTGGCATCCATCTTTTTGTCAGAGACATGAAGATAAGATCAGCGGTGATGGGGAGATTCTCCAACTGTTGTCCAACCAACCTGCAATGCAACTTCTCACAGGCAAGAAACTGTGGTGTGGCACTGGAACTCAGAGTCAGCCTATCTACTCAGTGCTTTAGTCCCTCCTTAGTAGTTTCTAATCTGGCATGCAATGGCATGGTTTAGTTGAAGGATCGTTTGAAATAGAAATCGTTCCAATGTGTGTGGCTATGAGAAAAGGGGGGAGGATAGACAGAGGATAATTGAATACCGGGTATAAATAACTGATTATCAATGATAGTGAGCATTAATGAAGCATATCTGACCAGAGTGAAAACATGGGGCTTACCTAGATGATTTAAGGAAAAACAAAAAAACTAAAAGACAGTCAGATACCCCAAAAGGGGTGTAGGAATCACTGAGGATTGAATAAAAGCGGAGACACTCTGTAACAGGATTCAAAAGCCTGTATTCAACAAAAGTATAAGGGCAAGGGTAAGCGTCATATCAAGCAATAATTGGCTCACAAAAAGGAAACCAAGCAAGTAGTAAACGAACAAACCTGGAGCATACACAGGAACAATGACAGGTGCCTCTGATGTCCAACAGAGAAGTGTGTGGGTGGGCTGGCTAATATATGCCCCCCACATCTGATCGGCGTAACCGATCAGTGAACGGACAAGAGAGGCTCTCGCGCATGCGCATGCAAAAACACCTATGGAGCCTACAAGGCCCATAGTGCAATCCGGGAGAGGTTCCGAGTCACGTGACTGGGCGTCACGAAGCTCGGATGGATTCGATGGGGAGGCTGTAAATCAACACAATGGTCGAAAAGACAGCGAACCAGAACCTGGGCACCTGGTGGTGGAGGGCGGGTGATAAGTGGAAAATACACTGCAGGGGCGAGAGCAGGGGGCGGGCTAGCACTGAAGTGATGTGCTGCCCTTGGGTGTCCATACAGCCAACAGCAGCACAGGATAGGTGACCAAGATGGGGGATCACTGTCCCACCCAGCAACCAAGGGGAGAAGGGAACATGGCAAGGGAATGTGGGGGGGGGGCCCACAGGGGGAGGATTAGCGGTGACGAGTGGCAGGACACAGGGTTCCCCCCAACACAAACCCAACAAGTGGGAGGGATGAGGGGTGGGTCCCAAGCACGTCCCACCGCCGGTGATCATGACACGCATTCATAGACAAAAATAGCAGCAAGAATACACAGGAATAAATGTAAATAGAAGAGCAAAAAAGATTCATCAACATTATGAATTATACAGCATGTTTTTAGTATAATGTAAGTTTTATAGAATACAAAGACAATAAACATAATAATGGCTTATGAACGAAGTTAAAGATGATTGATACAGTGATTTAATGCCTGCTTTGCCTACCGGTCCCGCGAGTAGCGCATTTATGCGCAGGTGACCCTTGGTATTTTAGGGTTTTATGCTATATGCTTCTCTTTTCTCCTTCGGTGGAACGTGTGCTTTGTGGTTTCTTCCAAGCAATTTTTACATCGCTACATCACTGGCCCTGTTTGATTAGAAGGATGAAAAAGCTGGAAGTTTGCCCATTGTTTTTCCTATGAAGGGGTTTTAACCACCAGCTACGTTTTCTCTCTGTTTACTATTTGGTCATTGCTGACGTTTAATGATTTCATTATCCCATCTGAGAGGGATCGCTCCATAGTCATTTCTGATTGTGAACTTTTTGTATATTTATTTATTTTTATTTTCTTGTTTGCACTGGTGTTATGTCAAACCGCTATTTTTGATGTTCTATAGATGCACTTGTCTAACATGCATACCAATCTATTTATATTGTAGTGAAGGTTTTTCATCTAGATAGTGCATTTTTTTCACGCTCCCGTTGTTTTTTCTGCTTTTTTGCAGCAATTATGCATACAAATTGATTTATCACATGTATATGGAAGGTCTTGTAGTTCTGGTAGTACAGTCCAGCGCATTCTCACAAATTGCTGGGTTAGTTACGCGGGTTGCATGCCCAGTTCTCTGACACCTTCACATTCACTATAATGTGCCACCTTGATATTATTATTTGTGTTTTTTGATTTGGTATATTTTTATCTACATATAGTTGCCAGCGCAGTTCACCTGGTTATATATTACTAAAGTACAGTACTTTTACTCTGCAGCTGCAACAAAGTTTTTCTTTTTCTTTTTTTCATATTTTTTGAGATCACTGATTATATATATTTGCGAGCGCTGTATTGTATGATTTTATGTTTCCTGTTTCCTTCAATCACTTGCTTGACCCAGATCGTCCCTGACTACTCTGCTCTAGCCCTGGACCCAACCAACGGCTTGTTTATACGGATTCTGCCTTATCTCCAGTGTTTGACCCCCTTGCTTGTGACACGGATCTGCCTGCTATCTCCTGTGCCTGAACCTTTGCTTGTGACCCAGATTTGCCCTGCTTTCTCCTGTGCCTTAACCTTTGCTTGTGACCCAGATTTGCCCTGCTTTCTCCTGTGCCTGAACTTCTGTTTGTGACCTGGACTTACCAGCTGTCTCCTGTGCTTGACCCTCTGCCTGTGACTGGATCTGCTTGCTAACCTTGTGTTTTATCCTCAGCCTGTTCCAGACCTTCTGTGTTGCCAGTCTCTGCACAACTTCCTAGTCCCTTCAAGGATTACTATGCAAGTTCCATCCTGCCTGCTGGTAGCCTGTGCCTCTTTGTGCAATCCACTCCCTGTTCCACCTTCAGGGAGCGGACTGCGCTTAGTTGCAAGAGCGAATCGCTCTCGGCATCTCGGCCTCGGTGAGTACATACCTGACAGCATAGATGTCTGCTGGTGTGACTTAGATAGTCCTGGCCCTTCTAAAGCCTGATGGATGTTGACTTGAGGGAGACTGGTGTGTCTGATTTTAGAGAATCCTGGCACTACTTCGGAATATGGAGTCAGGAAACTTGGTTGCTACTGGAGACCTAACCCTAACCCTCTCTTCCTTTAAGAACTAAGACTACAAAATGCTAAAGTGACTGGTGTCCTTCCATGTCATCTAACGCTTTCCACTCTGGCCATGGATCTTCCTTGAGATAAATACTAGCCTTCTTGCTGCTTGAGGTGGGCCCACGCTCTCTCTCCCCCACACAGGAGGGGTGCTAAATACATACAAAGACTAAAAACCATGAGCCCTGTGTGGGTGCTGAAACATTGTCTCTATAGTCCATGCCCGCTTCTTGATTTGTCATATTCCATGGTTAATCCCAAGCAAATTGGACTTATACAAAAAAATACTGTTGCTTTTAAGCCTTTGATTTTTACTAACAATACAAAAGAGGAAGAATACTCACTTTCTTCACTGTGTTCCATTATTACCTCCAATATGATGTTGAAATTTTACTAGGAGATACATTGTTCTGTTCTGTTTTTTTACTTACACTACCGTTCAAAAGTTTGGGGTCACCCAAACAATTTTGTGTTTTCCATGAAAAGTCACACTTATTCACCACCATACGTTGTGAAATGAATAGAAAATAGAGTCAAGACATTGACAAGGTTAGAAATAATGATTTGTATTTGAAATAACATTGTTTTTACATCAAACTTTGCTTTCATCAAAGAATCCTCCTTTTGCAGCAATTACAGCATTGCACACCTTTTGCATTCTAGCTGTTAATTTATTGAGGTAAGCTGGAGAAATTGCACCCCACGCTTCTAGAAGCAGCTCCCACATGTTGGATTGGTTGGATGGGCACTTCTGGCGTACCATACGGTCAAGCTGCTCCCACAACAGCTCAATGGGGTTCAGATCTGGTGACTGTGCTGGCCACTCCATTACCGATAGAATACCAGCTGCCTGCTTCTGCTGTAAATAGTTCTTGCACAATTTGGAGGTGCGTTTAGGGTCATTGTCCTGTTGTAGGATGAAATTGGCTCCAATCAAGCGCTGTCCACTGGGTATGGCATGGCGTTGCAAAATGGAGTGATAGCCTTCCTTATTCAGAATCCCTTTTACCCTGTACAAAGCTCCCACCTTACCAGCACCAAAGCAACTCCAGACCATCACATTACCTCCACCATGCTTAACAGATGGCGTCAGGCATTCTTCCAGCATCTTTTCATTTGTTCTGCGTCTCACAAACGTTCTTCTTTGTGATCCAAACACCTCAAACTTGGATTCATCCGTCCACAACACTTTTTTCCAGTCTTCCTCTGTCCAATGTCTGTGTTCTTTTGCCCATCTTAATCTTTTTCTTTTATTGGCCAGTCTCAGATATGGCTTTTTCTTTGCCACTCTGCCCTGAAGCCCAAAATCCCGCAGCCGCCTCTTCACTGTAGATGTTGACACTGGTGTTTTGCGGGTACTGTTTAATGAAGATGCCAGTTGGGGACCTGTGAGGGGTCTGTTTCTCAAACTAGAGACTCTAATGTGCTTATCTTCTTGCTTAGTTGTGCAACGCGGCCTCCCACTTCTTTTTCTACTCTGGTTAGAGCCTGTTTGTGCTGTCCTCTGAAGGGAGTAGTACACACCGTTGTAGGAAATCTTCAATTTCTTTGCAATTTCTCGCATGGAATAGCCTTCATTTCTAAGAACAAGAATAGACTGTCGAGTTTCAGATGAAAGTTCTCTTTTTCTGGCCATTTTGAGCGTTTAATTGACCCCACAAATGTGATGCTCCAGAAACTCAATCTGCTCACAGGAAGGTCAGTTTTGTAGCTTCTGGAAGGAGCTAGACTGTTTTTAGAAGTGTGAACATGATTTCACAAGGGTTTGCTAATCATCAATTAGCCTTCTGAGCCAATGAGCAAACACATTGTATCATTAGAACACTGGAGTGATAGTTGCTGGAAATGGGCCTCTATACACCTATGTAGATATTGCACCAAAAACTAGACATTTGCAGTTAGAATAGTCATTTACCACATTAGCAATGTATAGAGTATATTTGTTTAAAGTTAGGACTAGTTTAAAGTTAGCTTCATTTAAAAGTACAGTGCTTTTCCTTCAAAAATAAGGACATTTCAATGTGACCCCAAACTTTTGAACGGTAGTGTAGGTATTTGTGTCTTTTGAAGAGTACTTCAACAGTGTGGCATATATTAGATAACAAAAGCCTTTTCAAATGTGGGTTTGGTTTCAGTTTTTTTAGCATAACTTAAGATATTTATTTACATTTTAGCTTATGTTTAGACACGCGTGTTCGCGATTGTTCTATTCGTATTTTCAGTTCTGAATAAAGGCCTGTCTAAACTTTTCCAGAGCCTCCTAGCATTATAAATAAAGGAATAAAATATAAATATTTATTTAAAAAATGCTATTAATGCCAATGTATGAGTATATAATGTGCTAACAATTTTACATTTAGTGCTAGTTTACACCAGATGCAGTCCAGTGCGTTTCTGCATTAAAAATGCATGCACGTTGTTTGCCATGTATTCCAATGGCCCTAGTTCACACTGGTGCAGTCAGTTCCAGTTAGTTTCCGGTTCAGAAAAAAAAGTAGAACATGCTGCATTTTTTATGAACAGAACTCATCCAGAACGTATCTGGAGTGCATTTACATTGACTACATAAACCTTTGATAAAATATTTGAAGGTAACCAATATTAACCTTACAATAGAGTAATAACTTTAAGTACAACTGAGCCCATGTTGTTGATTGGAGTGCTGTGCATGTAGCTTGTAGGACCACTGGAAATCTGCACTGTTATGCTCTATGTAGGAGTAGCAGTAGCAGTCCAGTTTTCCAGCTAAAAGCAATAAAGCATAAAAAAAGTTTGACATATGCTTGACTTTTTAGGCAGCTTGACAACATTACATTTAAAAAAAAAAAACAATGGTTTAAGTGGGCTTTAAAGTAAAACACACAGCTAAAATACATGTGACTTATCTAATCTGCCAAAAGATTTGTACTGCTGTTCAGGCAGTCTTATGTCACCATGGAGGCAGATGGGTAGAGAAGTTTAGATCAGGCACCTTTTACCTGTTTCACAATGGTGTATTTTGCTTAATATTATCTGTGTTATTTGCTTAATAAGACCTGGATTTCTTTAAAGTGACAATTTAAAGCAACAGCCTTCTATAAAGGAAGCAGAAGCATACTCACCTCTTAATTGGGCAATATGTTGGAACTCCTCTTTTTGAAGAGCTCCAAGTATCGCTGCAATCCAACACTTCCAGATGTGTCAGATAGCATGTCTCCCACTAGAGATAAAGAGATCGGATGCTTGGTCCCTAACCAAGCCTCCTTAGAGAACAGGGGCAATTGAACTATCTCGGTACAGTATAGGAGGGTAAATTCAGATATATAGACAATTATGTGAAAAATTATTTGATATAAAAGTTTATTAATACAAAATTAATACCACATAATGAATAATCAGATACAAATTAAAAGCATGGTAACAATCCATGTGTATCACCAAGATAATGATTCCCAAACGGGGAAGATCACAGTGGGATAGTTGATCACGTATAGTTTTGCGGTTTAATGCCGCTTCGTCAGGAGGATATCTGTAATTTGATTGAAAAGTGATCAAAAACAATATGCTTGACCAAAATGGTAGCAACATTAAATACAGTAGTATCAATGACAATGTTATATTAACAGGGGGGGAGAGAGCAGATCTGCTTACTAAGAACACTGACATGCACAAGACGCAGGATGTCACTAGAAAGGTCCCCTGCGGGCGACAAGGGGGGATTTACAAGACACTGGACTGGTATCTAGAAAGATGGTGTAAAGCAGATGGTATGGGTAAACTGTGTATTGGGGGAAAAGACTAGGGGTGAAAGGTTGTGACTGGAATGGGTGTGTTAGGGAGGGGATAGATTAGTGAGGAGATGTGAGTGAAAAAGTGTGGGGGGGAGGGGGGTTTGTGTGGAAGGAGGCGGTGGGCAGAGGGAAAGTGTGTGTAGGGGAGGTGTGGTTCTGAATGGGTATGGGATGATGAAGGAAGGGAGAGGGAGGGGAAGGAGAAGAAAGGGAGGGAGGGAAAATAAAAGGGGGAGGGGGGTTAGCGGTCGGGAGAAGGAAAAAGAAGGGAGAGAAAGGAGGGGGAAAGCAAAAGGAGGAAGAAGTAAGGGGGGGAATGGGGTGGAGATTGAGAGTAAGAAGGAAGGAAAGGAGAAGAGAGGGAAAGGAAGAGGAGGGGGAAAGAGAGGAGGGGAAGAAAAGGGAAAAGAAAAGGGGGGAGGGAGAAGGGAAAGCGGAATAGTAACCAGTGAGGGGGAGGGGAGATTGTGGGGGGAAATGAGGAACATAGTATATACCTGATACAGTAGATATGAGGTTCCCGGGAAGAAGAATCCCACTATGGATAGGAGTATCAATATTCACTAGAGATTTTTGTACCACTTAAGGAAAAAGATAGGGAGTGGGGATGCGAGAAAACCCACACAATCCTGCCCAATATGAGTGACCTGAAGGAGGAAACAAATAGTGGCCATAGATAAATACCGGCCTCAATGAGGTCAACTCCTTCAAATCATTTCTCTAAACCTTGCTCCCTGAAGGCACCTCTCAGGTCTCTTTGATGTCTGGTCCATATATGGACACACAGCTATTCAGCTGTGTATCTACACGTACATCACCTTTTTTCTATGGATATGTAATGAATTTGGCACGTCCAGCCTTTGCCTGGTCCTGTCCCCCTGTATATCACTCCATGCCTTAATTTCTCTTTTTGGTACTTACTTCCCTTGCCTTATTATTATTGTGCTTATTTATTTTTCTTCCAGCCTGAGGCTGCATATACCCATGAGCCTCTAATATGAATTATTAAGGGCTGCTTTGGCATGGAAGGGTATTTATTCAATCCCTGTATATAATTGTATTTACATTATTTTGTATTGTACTATATTGTTCTATAAAAAACTTTTTTTCACTGTTTATTAACCATTATATATGTCTCTTTGTATATATTGCTGTATCCTCAGAGCTTTGCTGCTTGCTCCCCCCCAGTGGCATGTGCTGAATTGCTGATTTCCCACCATTTGTCTCTATGCGGCGGTTAGGTGATCTCCCTGGTAGATAGATGACTCTCAGTTATTGGGATCGCCTTTTCCTCTTGCGCACATCCTGGCATGGGCTTCCGCCCTTTGACCTGAGGACAAGCGCGCATGCACGCTTGCGATTCCCTCACGCATGCGCACTGCAGGAGCACTGGCCCAGTGATGTTGCATGCTGGCGATGACCGGTGCTTGTGTAACATCGCTGCGTAGGGGATTACATAAAGCAGGCTGTTGCCTGCTTGAGAGTGCTCTGGACGCTGGGCCCGGGAACTGTTCCAATTAACAATTTCACAGTGAGTATACCTTACCGATATACTTTCCATTTGCAGCCACTCCACAGCCTTCTTCAATGGAGCTAGCTGGCAGGCTATTTATTTATCTATAGAAAAGAAACCCACTATTCACAGAAAGCTGCTGTTAACAGTCACCACATCCCGGTTATGTAGAAAAAAGAAAAAAAAAAAACCTTGGGAATGGGATTTTAAAAGTGACTGGAAACAGTAGAGTATAGAAAAAATATAAAGCTTATTTTGTATAATACAAACATTCATAAGTTAAAAATAAATCATGTGGAATATACAAATCCAATTTGAATGTAGATTAAATACATATAAAAAATGGCTCTTTGTAAGACCCAACGATCGTTTCGGACTTGATGCCCTTCTTCAGGGATTTTACAAACGTATGGAGCCAAAATGTCTAATGAAAGAACATATTGCATTAGAGTACCAAATAAAACAAGAAACAAGAAAAATAACAAACAAAATTGATATAAAGACACACCCTAAAGAGTTAAACTACAAATATTTATTTGCTAAAAAAGAGCAAAGACTATACAAAAAGACACCAACCATAATATCCCTTAATCCATGATAAAAAGACCAAAGAGAGGGTCCCAATATTAGGGAAAAATCTCCAATGGTCAAACAATTCCCCAAAAGCTAAATGACAGGTGATTCAAAATATTCCTCTCAACATGGTGAAGGGGAGATAGATCATGCAGTGGGTAAATCCCTCCCTCCCCCAGTATAGTACACCCCCCTGCAAGCACCTATTAATTCCCCAAGCGACTTGGGGGGAGATCTAAACTGGATGGTTCCTGAAGGGAACAGTGTGATTCTGTAAACCACAGAGATAATTCACACTATTTCACTTCTGAAACGATACAGTCACAGTGACTATTCATAGGATACACATGTCATTCCCACATTAGGTCAAACAGTCAGTCAGGAACATGTATAATATCATGAGAAGAGGTCACACTGAAATAATAAATAGTCCAAAAAATGAAAAAAAGGGGGAAAAGAAAAAAAAATTTCCTCAAGATGATAAAGTATGTCCTCAGATATACAAACAGTCCTGTTGTGTTATCCTGGTAAATGGCATGTATGTGGTAAGACAATGGCAGACACTGGATTGAACTGGGTGGATCACTGAGCACTCCAATCCCGAACTGGTCAGGTATGTAACGCAAATTAAAGCAATCTCACAGACACAGTCAGTGTAACCTTATGCCAGGGTTCCCACAAACATGCAGGTATATCCTCCAAGCGATTTGAAATAATTAAATAGTGGTTACTTACTGATAGTCAATCACACAGAGATCTCTCCAACGTGGGATGAGATTCGGTCTGTATTCAATTGCCATAAATCTCGAGCTAACGATCGCTCATCTGTGGTTCTTATAATGATTTCCACATCCAATGTGGGATGTCGATATATGTCAGGCTGTTAGTGATCCATAGAGTAATATAGTCCATGATTTCAGTGTCTGTTCTCTGTGGTTAGTTATCCATTAAAATCCATCTTGGGGTCACTCGTGCTGATCGTTTCAAAGTTTGTATATCTTCAGGTCCGTCAGGTTCCAGTTCAGTTTCTCAAGCCTATCATAAGGTGTAGGCTAGGGTAAGGGAACAAAAATGGGTGTGTCTATCCCAGCATAAAGAGCTAAAAGCTTACATGATTCATTCCTTGATATAATAAGAGCCGTGTCATGTGTGTATCCATTCCATTGGAACAACATATACACATAACAATGCCGTCCTGTGTGCAGCCAAACAATCATTTATAAGAATATAGGGTTAAGGTATTAGACTAGGTTAGATCAGCAGTTAAATACATCTGTTAATCATTCTCCCAGAGGCCGATCCAACATATCACAATGACAAGTGTTAAATCAATTCCATAGAGCACGAGAAGACATAATTAACCCATATACACATATCAATCGCTACACGATCAGTTATATTTCAATCAGAAATGTATCTAAGTCAGCAAGTGTATCTATTTGTTCTAGTGGATTAACTTACGCCTAGCATATATATCTAAGATATATTGCAATGTAGGAAGTTCTCCTCCGCTAATTCGATAGATTCAGAGGAGAGGGCAGTGCCAGAGGGAGCTGCTCATACATATCTATGTATCCCTTGATACAGAATCCTATACTGCTATCCCAGATAAATGTACTGTAAATACTCATGGGATAATAACTTAGTTCGATACAGTACATGACAGCCCTCCCGCATAGTAACGTCACAACCAATTTAGATGACTAACAAATTAAATTCATCAAATATGTGACATCACTCATTGCCCACATATAGATGCCGATCCCATCTAGATCGGTTATAATATGTCAAAGCAAAAAAGTTATCCCAACGACTATAGCTATCTCAAAGTCAGCATAAAAATGCAATTAGGTTAGTATGGGCTGTCTCGCACTAGTTATAGCGCAGACGTTGGTATCTCGCGTCCACTTTGGGGAAAGTACGCATGTGGATTATACTTAGATTACCGTAATAGACAATTCTTTGTATAGAAGTATAAAGTAGTTCAATTATTACAATTGTTTGGCAAAAAATAGCCCAAAGGAGGTCAATATAAGTATATACTAGATTGGTAATGTCCAATCAATAGTGGTCCTCCCCTGTGTCAGTATAGAAAAATAGTGAGAGTGGCTATCATGCTGGGTCCGCCAGGTATTTTGACAGCCCACACTATCCTACTTATCTCTTTTGTATGTTCATATTTGGTCCATGATGTGGGTTTTGCTGTGTCTAATATGACATTGTTTTATATTGTAATTCTCTTTATTTTCAGTTTTCTGTGTCTCCCACCCGGCGCACCCAGGGATGTGCCTGCCACCTGTTTGGCGGTGGCATCCCGGTTTACTCAAGGCATTGCTGTGGATTTGCGTCCATGCACGCTTAAAGCAGGGCATCACTCCACCTTCGGGGTGGTGCCGTGCGCTTCTCATGCAGGGGACCCCTGCCTTCTCCTAATCGGGATATTAATTTGCCGTCATTTGGATGCCAGTATTCGTGGATTGTTCTGTTATAATGTCGCGCACGCAAGATCTGCTATTTCTGTGTCCCAGATGCTCTAGTGCATTGCTTCATCGTGATTGCTTCACAATGTTTTTATGCTAATGTGCCGGGTTGTTGTCTGCGCAACACTACGCCATTACACATTCGTGCGCGTCATCCACCTGCGACACCTGCTACTCATCGTCGTAAATACGCCACTCCGCCCTTCAGCATCACTGCGCATGCTTGGGTGTCCCGGTCTCCTATTTAAACCATCTTGCAGCAAGTGTATATTAGCTGTGATGGCCCGTACTGCGGAAGTATATCCACGTATTCCTGGCTATATAAATAATCAGTTAAATAAGTTGCTTTGCCACCCACCTACCCCTATGTTGTCACTCTAGTATTTTCTTTTGGGCATTCATGTTAGCTATTTATTTGCATCCATAGGCATACCCCTTGGACTATAGGATGACTTGGATCCTCCTTCCATATTGGGATGCATGTTGTTATATGGCTGGCCTTTTTGGGTTACTAATTATCTTTTTTGATCCCTAAATCTGGGTAGGTTTGTGTTTACTTCAATTAATCCTGAAAGGCACTTTTTTAACATGTTTTTTGAAAATACATAATTTATTTGCCACTATTTTTAGATCTTTAGTCTGTTCCCTCCTTGGAGACTGTGTGGGGACCCTCACTGGGACATACTGGCTTTTTGGATCTGGAGAGAACTTTTTTTTTTTTAACACTAGACGTACACTTTTTTCTTGTCATGTGGAATACCATGCAGAATCTTCATTGATGTAAGATCTTTTTGTCCTCATTTAATTGCCCCTGTGCACTGCATTTGTTGAACAGGATATATGTATGTTTTATTTGGTACACTAATGCAATATGTTCTTTCATTAGACATTTTGGCTCTATACGTTTGTAAATACCCTGAAGAAGGGCATCAAGCCGGAAACAATCGTTGGGTCTTACAAAGGGACATTTTTTATATGTATTTAATCTAATCTTGTAGTAGTCATTCAAAATGACTACTACAAAAGATAACAATAACATGAGTAAATTATATCAAGCGTCAATTATAATGCATACAGCATTGGCACTCAGAAACAAATCTTTCAAAAAGTGGCCATTTTTTATCAAAGGAATTTGCAATCAGTTCATATAAGGTTATGTAACAGCTTTTGCATAGCAAGCAATGTAAAGCCCCTACCTTACCTCCAATGCCAACTGCTTTCTTGCCCTAGAAATAATCAAACTTTAGAATATGAAGCACACATGCATGTACCCCTCTACAAATAACAACATTAAGAAAGTTAGTGTTTACATAGAATTTTGAGGTGGCTCTAGGAGTAAATGGGAGAGGTGAGTAAAACTGGGAAAGTGGGTACATGTAATATAGCATATGTGCTGCTTAATACGATCTGGTTAGAGGTTAACTGTAATAGCCATTTTTCACATATATTTTGTAATGATTCTTCAATTTGATCGTGTTGATCTTGTAATTTCTACAGTAAAAAGCAAGTCCTTGTAGAGTATGTGGACCTAAATGGCCGTACAACTGAATTTCCTTACTATGTTCTGAAGAGATGAGCCCTATATATCTTATAGTTCCAATGAAACTGAGATCCAGGATTACAGACAGTGAATTTCTTTGCAAATGGATAGTTACACTGTATCAGTTCCGATCAAAACATTTGAGGAGTGTAATAGAGCCATCATTGAGGTTTCTCTTTCTTTTACACTGTAATTTCCATCTTCACTTGATGGCTTCTCTTCCATTCCTTAAGAGAAGAAGAAAATAATAATAATCCCATCTTTGATGCTCAGTATATTAATGTTCATTTCAAGTAGTAGCTATAAGCTGCCAAAATACATCTTCGTCTCTTTCTTCTTTATTACAAATATAACCTATCGTAATAACGAATGCCTGGATAAAAAACCTGAGAAAAATTCAAGTCAGGCTTTGGTGTTGAAACTTTGATAAAGTGTTGGTACTAATTTTCAGCTCCAAGTTGGTTATTAACATGCGTGCAGCACCAAGCTAAGTTAAAAGGAAAAGTTTTGATTTTTTTTTTTCAGGAATGATAATCCTTATGGTTTTGGTATAGGAAACTAGACCAACCATTTAGTAACTCATAGTTATTGGGTATGTGGACGGGGGATTATAGCGGTGCCAAGGTCAAAAAAGTGTTTTCAAAGAAGAGTAATTGAGAGAAGGAATAAAAAGCAAAAAATACAAAATTTATTGATAATCTAACATAGACAAAATACACATTACATACAATTCATGTTAAACTAAAAGGAAGATTATGGATACATGTACTGTAAGTGACCCTAAGAATGGTAAGGTGGGCCAGGTGGAAATGGCCGTTGAAGGAGGAGGGCTCGATTTCCTACATGTTTCGCCAAGACATTGGCTTCTTCAGGGAACAGGAGCTCATAAGGTAGATATTTAAAAACAATTCTGTGTGGTAAACATGAAAAACATGGTGAGAGCAATAATTTAACCGGACACTACATAGTATAAACAATGGAGAAATAGAAACTGTGGCTGGACAATCATGCGGCCAAAGGCTCCACACTAAATAACGGTGATGCAAACATACCTGGGCCGTCAGTGCCCGAGAAGGGAGGGAGGAGAAGGGAAGGGGGAACACAGCCACCCAAGGGGATCCCCGCAGGGGAGCGGGCAGGCCGCGCCGTAAATTGTGCCTGCAGGGGGCGTACAGTAAACCTGGCAAAGGAATGTAAAGGTAACCATAGGTCATAATGCACTTGTAATAATAATCCAGAGATAAAAATTGCACATCCGTGCATTATATTCGAGAGAATACATAAAATGTATATATATGTATGTATATGAGTAAATGTATCTATATCTCTAGAGAAGAAAGTGCAGACTTACATGTATGTTTAAAAACCGTGGAAAGAAAGTGTGGTCACGAGGTGCCTGTAGTAGATGTATGCATACAGCAGGGGCAAAACGTCAAGATTGGACCAAATCAATAGTCCAATTGGACCAGGCCTAATTAAAGGAATAGATACCATTAAGGGTGTTGCTATTAGTAACTGAGACCATGTGGGATAGTTATGCCTGTACTTACTTAGTAATGTCAGCTGTAGAGAGAGATTCTCATAGCAGCACGTTCACAGGTGTGTAATACCTGTACAAGGATTAAAAGGGATGAAAATTACAATAAGTCCTATATAAGATGTAAAGAGGACGAAGGAGAAAAAGAAAGGAAAATCAAGGGGGTGAAAAGGATGAAAGATTTGAAATATATCTAAGCATAGACGAGACTGCTGGAAATAAGTCTGTTACCTAGTCTGTCATGGCGTAGACACTGTTAATTGAAAGAATCAATATTGGCCAGCAGAATGAAAAGCAGGTCCAAAGTGGCTCCTAAAGAATGTATAGGAGCATGATGAATAGTTCGTTTGGAAGGCATAAAGTAAGAGTATTTTAAAGGATAAAAGTTACCTTGTAGCTGTGTGCAGAGAAGATGCAGGCACGTCTCTCGTCCATCAAGGAACTGAGGAACTGGCCGGTTACTTGTATGCCCCCCACACCTGATCAGATGATGATCAGGTGTGCGGACGCAAACGAGGGGTGTTCACGGCTGCGCACTGCGCGGTGCCTCGGAACTACAGGTTCCATCATGCACCGCGCGCGCATGCTCAGAGTGTACGGCCCGTGTGGCGAATGGGGAGGCGAACAGCCCTGGAATGGGAGGTACCAAGGTGTCGCCTCGTCCAATCTGCCGATGGAAGAAGAGGGCCGGAGAGTCTGAGAACAGACGTGGGCACCCTGGGGCAGACAAAGGTCTGCGCCTTGGCGTCCGTACAGGCAGAAACAGCGCTGGCCACGCCGGCCCCAAGCGGGGAGAGCCCACGCAGTGACCGCCCACCCCCCACACATAAACCCACTCCCCCCAATCAGGAGCTAACCAAGGCACCCAAGAACGAGTGCAGACCGGTGGTGGGGCACAGCGGGGCATGAGGGGTAGTGTGCTAAGACACAGGGTAGGAGGATGAGGCCTATACTGCCCGACAGTCCGCAGGGGTCACTGGGGAAAGTGGGAAGTACCTGTGTGTCAGCACACGACATCCAGCCACAATGTGTGTAAAGTGCATAGAGAACCATTGGGTCCTAGTATGCCAATAAAATTTATAACCAAAATTACGAGTACAGAAAAGGAAGAAATACGTTAAAAAACACATACCTATAGCACAACTTATATGCTGCAGCACATATATGGGAATATTTTTAGTAATGACAATAAGGATTTAATATAACGAGTAAATACAAACTGAATACACTGTGTATATCAAACAAGAATATACAGGGTATGGAATCAATATAAATGCTTATGGAAGCAATACATTCATAGCAATTGCAGATAGCGCGATGTTTCACAGTGCCAAAGGGGAATTTTGTGGAGGGGACCACAGGTGGAGCCATGGCAATGAGAGGGAGAAGGAAGTCAGAAAGCTGCGAAGAATGGAGAACTGGAAAAGGGGTGGGGGGCACAGAAGTTGAGACAGGTAAAGGTAGATTAGGAAAAGAGAACCACACACGACGTTGCCTAGAGAATGGGCAATAAAAAGGAGGAATAAATGGTAGGTAAAAATATTTAAACAGGTACGTATTAAAGAAAGGGCTTGAAACTCATATATTCATTAAGTCCTGGGGAAATGGTGGCATTTAATGTATGAATCCATTTTGTTTCAAGTCGTAGTAGTAAGTTGTCAATACTACCACCTCTTACATGTGGGGGAATATGTTCAAGTGCGGAAAATAGAATAACATGGAGGTCAGAGTTATGTTGGGCAGCAATGTGCCTATTGATGGCCGTGGTGGTGATGTTCTTGTATAGTGGTTTTATATGATCCCGAATACGAATCTGAAAGGGGCGCTTAGTTTTGCCGACATAGAATGAGCCGCATTGGCATTGAGCCAGATATACGACCCCAACAGTGACACAGGTGACATAGTGTCTGATGGTATGTGTTTTTCCATTAGGTAAGTTGACAACTTGAGAGTTGGCAACAAATGCACATATGTCACATTTGCCACATTGATAGGTGCCAGTGGCAGTGGGCCTGTGTGTAGTATCAATGGAATGGTGACTGTGAATCAAACGATCACGAAGAGAAGGGGAACGTCGGTAAGTGATATCAGGGTATGTATTGATATATTTAGCAATGATAGGGTCAGATGTAAGTAGAGGCCAAAATTGTTTAAGGACATCTTTAATTTGGGTGTGCTGATTAGAGAATTGGGTGATGAGTCGTGTGGGTTGTTTAGAGTCCAATGGTTTGTCAGGAAAGACCAAATCTTTTCGATTAAGTTTCTTTGCCTTGTGGAATGCTTTTTTTAGCAAGGAATGGCTATAGCCTCTATCTAAGAGTCTGTTGTAGAGGTCATGTGCCGCCTTGAGAAAATCATCCTCACGGGTACAGTTACGTTTAATCCTGACATATTGGCTATATGGGATGCTTCGAAGGAGAGGCTCAGGATGGGCACTCTGGGCATGCAGAATTGTATTGCCCGAAGAGGGTTTGCGGTATAGGGTGGTGTAAACTTGACCGTTGGGTTGTACACCAATCTGGAGGTCCAGAAAGTGGATCTGCGATTGGCTGTCAATCGTTCCTTTTTCAACCTATAGGAACGATTGACGGTTCCGAAACGCGTCCCTTATTGATGACATCACATCCCCTCTCTGGCTGTTTGTTTGCGGTTCAGGCTGGTTACAGAGCCGCTCAGCGGATGACATCACTTCCGGGTTCGCCGTCTTCCCATGCTGACGACGCCGGCTTCACATCGGCTCCCTGTGTCCCACACCGCTGCTGTCAGTGACTACATCCATCCCCTCTGAAGGCTTCCTCTGACCGTAACCCTTTCCAATGCAGCTTTACCCACGATGTGCCTGATTATTACTTCTATTTTGTAAGTGTTTTTTAACCCAGTTGGGGCATTAAAACTGTTAATCTTCTGCACTTAGAGGCGCCTTTGTTTGTTTCTTATTTGGGGGGTAGGGCTTATATTGCAGCCATCACAGACAATCACGCTAGGTCTTATTTTCGGAGAAACAGGGTATATTCAAACACTCTGAAATAATGTGTTTTGTGTTTCTTTGCAAAGCTTTTTTCCAATCATTCAGTCCAAACCCCATCTATTCAAAAAAGTTATGTAAGATTTGTTGTCAGAAGAAAGAAGAAATGAAGCCCACATTCTCCTCCCATCCCTCTAAAATATATGTATTTATTTAAGCCTATAATTTTAAAATATTATATAGAATTCTGTATAGTGGTCAAAGAAGTGATTCGTTTTGTGAATCTGATAATAATATATATGCAGTAGTTATGTATAGTTAGGAAAAAAAGGTGTGTATACTTTAATTTTTTTCCTTTAAAACTAATAAAGATTCAACTGAATCAAAGAATAGGGAAAATATATCCATGCAAAGTGCAACTTACAAGAATCATAAACGACACAATACACCAGCAGCATGATCCCCAGAGAATGATTAAAGTTATCTTTGGAGGGGCGTGGCCAAGACCAGCATGTGAGAGGACACATCTCCCACAGCTCTCGCTGCCGATCTGTCAGTGATCCTCCCCCAGCCAACCTGCCATTTCAGAGTCTACTGTGGAACCGCCTTCGGCCCTCTGCACCAGAGGAATGACTCGCAAAGGGCAAACTGATGCATCAGGCCTGGACATCCAAGATGGCGCCACGGTACCCTTGCTGAAGGGGACTCCACGAGGCGCAGATAAAATGAAGGACACAGGACCCAATGCGCTCAAGTTTAGCGGAATCAGGGCAAGGATGCCCCAAGAGACATGTTATATTATGCCCAGAAGCTAACAGGGCCACCGGGGACAGAGCAGCTGGACACCTCTGAGAGCTCTCATTACCAGAAATCAGCAGATACAGGCAGCCATCTCATTAGCTCAACGTGGGGCAGAGGAGGCAGAGCACACAGATCAACTAACCCCGATGCAACATGACTCTGAGGCAACTGACCAGGAATAGCCCGCGCTTGCTGATATCCTCAGGGCAGTAAATAACCGCGCTGCCTCTGTTAACATATTGCAAGATCAATTTGGGGGTCTGCGGGAGGATGTATCCTTGTTGCGCCAGGATCTACAGAAGATCCATGAGAGAACCACGGCGGTAGAAAACAGTCAGTGACATTGAGGACATATAGCCTTGGACACCAAATCAGCATACCAGATAGTGAAAGAAGCGAATGATAGGGCTGAGGACACTGAGAATCATCTTAGATGAAATAACATTTGTATAGTGGGCCATAGGGGCTGAGGGTAGAGACCCCCACAAGCTTTGTGGAGGACTGGCTATTGGAAATGTTTGGCAAAAACTCGCCCTTCTTTGCCGTGGAGCTGGCCCACAGGATGCCACCTCGCCCACCCCCATCGGGGGGCACACCTAGATCAGCACTAGCAAGGCTACTCCACTATCGAGACAGAGAAGCTGTGCTGCTATAAGCGCGGGAACGCACCAACATTCAATATAATGGCACCCGAGTATCCTTCTACCTGGACTTCTTAGTGGAGGTACAGAGATGCAGGGCCAAATTCAATGATGTTAAATGCTGGCTGCGACTTCCACAGCTGCCATATGTCATGCTATACCCGGCAAAACTCCGGATCACTGCGTGAGGCCAAACGCATTTCATTGAGTCTGCCAAGGAGGCATCGGCCTGGATAGATAGCAGTGAACAAGCCCTAAGATGCCGAGAGAATGATGCAGAGGAGGACTGACCCATAATCTCTGGTTCTGCTGTCCAGTAATGAGCTAATCATCAACTTTGCTGCTTACAATTTTTGATTATTTTACTGCCTGTCATTCTCTAGCTGGGGGACATAATAATACAGATCAAGATGTGAGCTTTTCAACTCTAACAGCGGATTTATCTTTTCAAAGATGATTGTGTTCTGGCGATGTTGCTGTAGTTACTTGGATCGCCCTGTTGGCGGTTCATATAAAACTACAGTTTGTTTTGTTTGCAGTTTATGTTCAACCTTTCTTCCTTAGCTGGTGTACTACAAGGGACATTTTATTTGGAGATAATACCATGTTATATGGTTCCCTAGCATTGCCTGCTGCACACTGCATCCACCAGTGTATCCAGGGCTGGTGCAAGGATTTTTGACACCCTAGGCGAAACCTCATTTTGCAGGCCCCCTTGGCCCCACCCCTGACTCCACCCCCATTCCCCACTCATGTAAACCCCACCTTTTTAATGAAGCGCCTATCAAATGGAGCCTCACCAGCGCCCATCAAATGCAGCCTCACCAGCGCCCATCAAATGCAGCCTCACCAGTGCCCATCAATTCAGTCTACCAAAGCCCATCAATGCAGCCTCACCAGCGCCCATCAATTCAGTCTACCAGAGCCCATCAATACAGCCTCACCAGTGCCCATCAAATATAGCCTCACCAGCGCCCATCAAATATAGCCTCACCAGCGCCTATCAATGCAGCCTACCAGTGCCCATCAAATGCAGCCTACCAGCGCCCATAAATGCAGCCTACTAGTGCCCATCAATGAATGTTTGCTTGCTTGCATTAATTTGGGAGTCAGGACACAGACACAGTCCTCAGCCGCTGCATCTCTGACACCATGTGCGAACCGAGCGGTGGCTGCCTGCTGATGCTGAGACTTAGTTGCTTGCTGCAGAGAGAAGAGAGTAGGAACACCAGTGGCTGGGTGCCCTAGGCAGCAGGGCGCCCTAGGCGGCTGCCTAGTTTGCCTAGTGGTAGCACCGGCCCTGAGTGTATCTGTCTGCCTGTTGTTGACAGCCTCCCAAGCAGCATAATTGTTGAGCCACAACCCTGGGGGCATTAGAGCCACTTACCTCTATTTACCTTTGTGCTCATGTTCACATTATGGACATTTATTCCTCAATGATGAAGATCCCAGTAGTGTCCTGGTATGTTAGAGGTATCCACTGTCCTCTTAAACGCACTATGATTTTTATGTGCCCTACCAAATTTAACCCAGCTATTAAATATATATATATATCTTTGGGCAAAGACTTTTTTTTTTTACTTGTGGATGGAGTGGGGAAAGGTAAGACTCTCTGTGACTACTGTCACTGAGAAAGAAAATGAGAGTGAATCCAAAAGTTTAGAGTTGTCCTTGGAACAAGAGATGAGGGGAAATCATATAAGTGGACACCTTGGGACTGGAGAAGCTCAACTGGCGCAGAAGCTGACTGGAGCAGCTCGGCTGGCAAGGAAGCAAACCGGAGACGCTCGGATGGCGTGGAAGCAGACTGGAGCAGCTCAGCTGGCATAGAAGCAGACTGGAGCAGATAGGCTGGTGTGGAAGCAGGACTGGATAGTGGCAGGATTGTGCAAGTTGAGAAAAACTCCAGTTTTTTTGGGGTTTAGCCACTGAGGCCTGCATGTGAGTAGGGCTGTGAATAGGGGGAGTAGCTGATGGAAGAGAAGAACTGAGAGATGGTGAAAAAGAGGGAGCTTTTGCTAAGGAGGATTTCTGTAGGATTGCCACAGGCAGCGGAGAATAGATAATCTTCAACGGGTTAAAGGCAGGGTAGGTGCAGCAAATGGAAACAGGGTACTGACATATAATTGGTAGCAGGGTATACTGGGCTGCAACTGTGGTTGCTGTGGATGACGGAGAGGGAGATACTTGAGAAGGCAGGTGTCTAGCAGCAGGAATTGGTTGTTGCAAGCTGGCTGAGGCTGGGTGCAATATATCTGACCATGCTTGTAGTAATGGTTGAACAAAATTCAGTTTACTCTCTGCCTGTCTGACAAGAGACTGCACTGCGTTAATACACTCCACTAGCACCTGTTGGGAACATGCTGAATAGTGCTCAAAGAAATACGCTGAGTCATCCTCCAATAACCATAACAGTGATTCTACCTGAACCATACTAAAGGGGGAGAAAAGTCATCACTGCCTTTTGGAGTACTGGACAAAGCCAATTCCGCACAAACTTAAATCAATGGCTGAATGTCAACAAACACCATCCTGCCCTGATCAACTAGGGAATGAGCAAGACAAATGCATTTTAATAGCTGGTCACTGGCCCACTACTTCAATATCTGGCAGCAATATTATTTTTCCTGTGTCATTAGCAAAGAAAAGTATATAACCTTCTCAGGATGCATCTTGCCACAAACAGCAGAGCCAATATGGCTACCCCGTGCAGCCACTCCTGGTCAGGATGTGCCTTGGTGTTATGTCAGGAACAGGTGTGACCAGAAATGTGTGGACTGCTGCAAGGAATATCAGGCTCAAGTAAAGTGTAGAATAATATAATTTATTTAAAAATAAGTGAACAACATAAATGTAAACGCATCTCCAATATACCAAACTGTGTAAAACAAACCAGAGAACCAAACAATGCACTATGATTTTTATGTGCCCTACCAAATTTAACCCAGCTATTTTTTGTTTTCAAGAGACTCACTTGACTATAGATATTTTGGGTTGTTTGAGATACCCCTGGGTGGGGAAGGCCGGTCAATCAACAGATACTCCCTACTCCCACGGGGTTAGTGTTCTGGTACATAGCGCTCTGGACATCCAGGAATATGATGGCAGAATGCACTCTGAAGACCACTTTATTTTTATCCATTGTCATTTGGGCACCTTGCAATGCATACTGGTTTGTGTATATATACTGTACCTCCAACATTTACAGCCGCAGTGCTAAGGCTTTTAATTTCTTACCTGAATGGAAATCCAAATGTACCGTTCCTCATAATCAGTGATTTCAACTGTTTCTTCAATCCTGCCTTGGTTCGACATCCAGCTCCTCAGTCCTCTGCCCTTTCCAGGGGTACTCCTTTGGCGAGGTTGTTGCAAGAGGTGGGCTGGGTGGATATCTGGCGACTCCATAATCCAAATGTCAAACAATTTTCATGTTTTTCTAAATTTTTATGGTACTTTATCTAGAATTGACCTTGGGCTGGGAAACTCGTGCATGCTTCTGTTTGTCTCTGATTTGATGAATAGACCACTCGGTGTGTCTTGCCACTCTCCATTACGGTATCACCGCCAGGTACACTACCTAAAGCCCTCTAGAAGTTTAATGTATTCTAATTAAAGTTATTTCGCTCCTACAATGGGATTGAGTGGGACGTGGGGGGTTTTTAAGGCTTATCTGAGGGGACTGTTGATTAGGGATGAGCTTCAAGTTCGAGTCAAACTCATGTTCGACTTGAACATTGGCTGTTCGCAAGTTCGCCGAACAGCGAACAATTTGGGGTGTTCGCGGCAAATTCGAATGTCGCAGAACACCCTTTAAAAGTCTATGGGAGAAATCAAAAGTGCTAATTTTAAAGGCTTATATGCAAGTTATTGTCATAAAAAGTATTTGGGGACCCGGGTCCTGCCCCAGGGGACATGGATCAATGCAAAAAAAAGTTTTAAAAACGGCCGTTTTTTCAGGAGCAGTGATTTTAATAATGCTTAAAGTCAAACAATAAAAGTATAATATCCCTTTAAATTTCGTACCTGGGGGGTGTCTATAGTATGCCTGTAAAGGGGCGCATGTTTCCCGTGTTTATAACAGTCTGACAGCAAAATGACATTTTGAAGGAAAAATTCCATTTAAAACTACCCGCTGCTATTGCATTGCCGACAATACAAATAGAAGTTCATTGATAAAAATGGCATGGGAATTCAAAACAGGGAAACCCCGAACCAAGATTAAAAAAAAAAATGACGTGGGGGTCCCCCTAAATTCCATACCAGGCCCTTCAGGTCTGATATGGATATTAAGGGGAACCCCGGCCAAAATCTTAAAAAAAATGACGTGGGGTTCACCTAAATTCCATACCAGACCCTTCAGGTCTGGTATGGATTTTAAGGGGAACCCCGCGCCCCCAAAAAAAAATAACGCCGTGGGGTCCCCCCAAAAATCCATACCAGACCCTTATCTGAGCACGCAACCTGGCAGGCCGCAGGAAAAGAGGGGGGACGAGAGTGCGCCCCCCCTCCTGAACCGTACCAGGCCACATGCCCTCAACATTGGGAGGGTGCTTTGGGGTAGCCCCCCAAAACACCTTGTCCCCATGTTGATGAGGACAAGGGCCTTATCCCCACAACCCTGGCCGGTGGTTGTGGGGGTCTGCGGGCGGGGGGCTTATCGGAATCTGGAAGCCCCCTTTAACAAGGGGACCCCCAGATCCCGCCCCCCCCTGTGTGAAATGGTAAGGGGGTACTTACCCCTACCATTTCACTAAAAAACTGTCAAAAATGTTAAAAATGACAAGAGACAGTTTTTGACAATTCCTTTATTTAAATGCTTCTTCTTTCTTCTATCTTCCTTCATCTTCTTCTGGTTCTTCTGGCTCTTCTGGTTCTTCCTCTGGCGTTCTCGTCCAGCATCTCCTCCGCGGCATCTTCTATCTTCTTCTCCTCGGGCCGCTCCACACCCATGGCATGGGGGGAGGCTCCCGCTCTTCTCTTCATCTTCTTCTTCATCCTCTTCTCTTCTTCCTTCTTCTCTTCTTCTCTTCTTCATTTTCTTCTCCGGGCCGCTCCGCATCCATGCTGGCATGGAGGGAGGCTCCCGCTGTGTGACGGCGTCTCCTCGTCTGAGGGTTCTTAAATAATTTTTTTTAATTTTGGTTCGGGGTTTCCCTGTGTTGAATTCCCATGCCGTTTTTATCAATGAACTTCTATGTGTATTGTCGGCAATGCAATAGCCGCGGGTAGTTTTGAATGGAATTTTTCCTTCGAAATGTCATTTTGCTGTCAGACTGTTCTAAACACGGGAAACATGCGCCCCTTTACAGGCATACTATAGACACCCCCCAGGTACGAAATTTAAAGGGATATTACACTTTTATTGTTTGACTTTAAGCATTATTAAAATCACTGCTCCTGAAAAAACGGCCGTTTTTAAAACTTTTTTTTGCATTGATCCATGTCCCCTGGCGCAGGACCCGGGTCCCCAAACACTTTTTATGACAATAACTTGCATATAAGCCTTAAAAAATTAGCACTTTTGATTATTCATGTTTGTGTCCCATAGACTTTAACAGTGTTTGCGTGTTCGAGCGAACTTTTTTCCTGTTCGCATGTTCTGGTGCGAACCGAACAGGGGGGTGTTTGGCTCATCCCTACTGTTGATACTGGAAATGACCAGAGTTAAGCATGCCTCCGCTGGCCTGAAGGATGAGGTGGAATCTCAAGTCTAAGTACTGGAGAAACAGTATATTGTTGATCCTTCTGCCTCTGTTAAGGAGGCTTGGCAGTCTGCCCAATCTGCCTATGGGCCTTTGCTGTCCTCCTTGGCAGAGAAGAAGAGACTTTTCTCCAAGCAGGAGTTCTCTTGAGGAGGAGGAGAAAACCGGTCACCTTTTGGCGAGGATTGCAACCTCTCAGCAATGATCCCCTGCCATAGGAGCGATTAAATCCCAGGCAGGCCCCTTAGTGTGCTTGCCAGATTTGATCATGTGGGAACTAGCCAGTTTCTATGAAACACTTTATCTCCCTTGTACCTCCTATACCCCCGAGGAACTTGAATCTTACTTACAAGGAATATCCTTTCCTGAACTCACGGCAGCCCAGATGCATGGGCTGGATGCTCCACTTAACATAGAGGAACTCCAGCAGGAGGCAGTTAGCTCCTTCTCAAACTGTAAGGCACCTGGGGAGGACGGAATTCCCATGGAAATATACAAACAATATTCTGAAGTATTGCTGCCACTTTTGCTGAGAGTTTTCAATGTGTCGCTGGAACAGGGAGCTATCCCCCCTTCCATGTCTAAAGCAAATATTATCCTACTCCTAAAACCAGGCAAAGACCCAGTTGATTCCCAGATCATATAGGCTGATCTCATTGCTACAGTGTGATGTAAAGATCCTTTGCAAAGGTGTTAACAGTCAGACTGAATGGGGTTATTACGTCTATTGTGCATTCCGGCCAAGCTGGCTTTATGCCAAATAAACCTACTGCCATCAACCTAAGACGGCTGTTCCTAAATATACAGTCTCCAGCTGATAATGTAGGATGCTGGACTTTGCTATCATTAGATGTCACAAAGGCTTTTGATAGCATAGACTGGATATATTTAGGGGCAGTATTGGAGAAATTTGGGTTTGGGTACACCTTTACTATAGTCACCTGCAGACTGCTATTAGGGATTTTGGTAAACTATCACACACTTTTGCGTTAAGGAGGGGTACTAGGCAAGGATGTCCGTTATCTTCCCTTCTGTTCGCTTTGGCGATTGAGACCCTGGTAATCAAGATTAGGTCCAGTCCAAACATTGTTGGTTTTTGCCATGGTAACATACAGGGGAAGGTGATGTTGTACTCTGACAACACCCTGCTTATGTTGGGAGACACAGATGCCTTCTTAAGGCAAGCTATGACTACTATCACTGACTTCGGTGGATTTTCTGGCCTTCACATAAATTGGTCAAAATCCACCCTATTGCTGTTAGATGGGAAAACCACACAAACCGTTGCCTCTGCGTGGCCTATACCTATTTTACCACCTCTTTTAAATATTTGGGGGTCCAGGTTACCTCCTGTCCTCTGGATTTTTGTCACTTGAACATTTCTCCCCTTCTTTAATGGTTCAGGGATAGGAGTAAAATATGGAATGCCCTCCGTTTATCTGCGGGGAAGGTCAACCTAATCAAGATGATACATATGCCACAACTCCTTTACGTTTTCTTAATGCCCCTATGGTAATTCTATTAAAGATTTTCAGAATAGTTAATTCCCTCTTCTGTACCCTAATTTGGAAGACTGAACCCCCTAGAATTAAATTAGAACACCTACTAAGGCCCCAAGACGATGGTGGGTTGGCTCTGCCCAAAGCATGTTTGAATTATCTGGCGGCTCAGCTGTAACATCTTATTGGCACTATGCGCACAGAAAGTCAGATAGCATGGGATGCAGTTCTTTCAAGGCAGTGATGTTACATACTACTCGTAGAGGTCCTATACCACATGCTCTGGAGGCTCAGGCTTTTGAAAAACCACACAAACGTTATTCCGATGTATAACCTCATTCAGAAGGCGTGGAACAAAACTAAATACCTTCAGAAGGTAACGGGGTATACCGATTTTAGTCTCATTTGGCTCAATAACAACTATTTGGAGTTAGCTAAATTACAGTCCGGAGCTACAGTAAGTGGAAGGAATATGGGGTGACGTATCTTAGGAAATAGTGCATAATGGCATACTCCTGATGTTTGCTGCCCTACAGAATAAGTACAATTTACCATCATCTATGTATTTTAATTATCTGCAACTCCACCATGCACAGAGTAAATCCTCGGAATGGCATTTGTCCCCTACTCCAATATTCAGTCTCATTAGAGATGCTGACTCATCTAAGGGCTTTATATCACAAAGTTATGCCATGCTCTTACAGTCCTATTTGAAGCAGTATCCCTTTAAAATGAGGGACAAGTAGGAGCAGTATGTTGGCCAACTAGGGGGGGGGGGGGGCAATGGGAGGACGGCTTTCAGGCAGTGGGTACGTATTCATTAAATGTGACGCAAATATTGACTCAACTGTACATACTTCCACTGGTATATTATACTCCCCACAGAATGCAATTGATGAATCTGCAATCAGGGTCTACGTACACACGTTGTAAATGTGATCATGGAGACCTTATTCATTGTTTGTGGAGATGCCCAAAATTGCACACTTATTGGGTGGGGGTGGTGGCTAAAATCAACTCTGCATTTAAAGTATCTCTTTCTCTAGACCCAAGAGCTTGTCTGTTGGGTGTATTGGAGGAATGTGACTGGGAAGTACAAACTAGAGAGGCCATCGATAGATGTTTATTCCAGGCACGGAAATTGATTATGGCTCATTGGAAATAGGAAGACCCCCACCCCCGGGATAGGGGAATGTGTTAAAATGTGGGTGAGGTGCTAAGAACGGAAAAGCCTATTTACCAACATAGAGGTAGTACGCTTAAATATGAGAGACTATGGACACCATGGTTGGATGTCTCAGGGCTTGCCCCGGCAGATCCGATCATGGATAGACTACTTGGGCTCAATGTTGGATCACATGGGTGAATTTATTTTTACTGTGTTTTGCACTATACTGTAAAACTGGCAATGTATGATGATAATTCTTTAATAAAAAATCTTTTATGGATAAAAAAAAATATATATATATCTTTGGGCAAAGACTTTTTTTTTTTACTTGTGGATGGAGTGGGGAAAGGTAAGACTCTCTGTGACTACTGTCACTGAGAAAGAAAATGAGAGTAAATCCAAAAGTTTAGAGTTGTCCTTGGAACAAGAGATGAGGGGAAATCATATAAGTGGACACCTTGGGACTGGAGAAGCTCAACTGGCGCAGAAGCTGACTGGAGCAGCTCGGCTGGCAAGGAAGCAAACCAGAGCAGCTCGGATGGCGTGGAAGCAGACTGGAGCAGCTCAGCTGGCATAGAAGCAGACTGGAGCAGATAGGCTGGTGTGGAAGCAGGACTAGATAGTGGCAGGATTGTGCGAGTTGGGAAAAACTTCAGGTTTTTTTGGGGTTTAGCCACTGAGGCCTGCATGTGAGTAGGGCTGTGAATAGGGGGAGTAGCTGATGGAAGAGAAGAACTGAGAGATGGTGAAAAAGAGGGAGCTTTTGCTAAGGAGGATTTCTGTAGGATTGCCACAGGCAGCGGAGAATAGGTAATCTTCAACGGGTTAAAGGCAGGGTAGGTGCAGCAAATGGAAACAGGGTACTGACATATAATTGGTAGCAGGGTATACTGGGCTGCAACTGTGGTTGCTGTGGATGATGGAGAGGGAGATACTTGAGAAGGCAGGTGTCTAGCAGCAGGAATTGGTTGTTGCAAGCTGGCTGAGGCTGGGTGCAATATATCTGACCATGCTTGTAGTAATGGTTGAACAAAATTCAGTTTACTCTCTGCCTGTCTGACAAGAGACTGCACTGCGTTAATACACTCCACTAGCACCTGTTGGGAACATGCTGAATAGTGCTCAAAGAAATACGCTGAGTCATCCTCCAATAACCATAACAGTGATTCTACCTGAACCATACTAAAGGGGGAGAAAAGTCATCACTGCCTTTTGGAGTACTGGACAAAGCCAATTCCGCACAAACTTAAATCAATGGCTGAATGTCAACAAACACCATCCTGCCCTGATCAACTAGGGAATGAGCAAGACAAATGCATTTTAATAGCTGGTCACTGGCCCACTACTTCAATATCTGGCAGCAATATTATTTTTCCTGTGTCATTAGCAAAGAAAAGTATATAACCTTCTCAGGATGCATCTTGCCACAAACAGCAGAGCCAATATGGCTACCCCGTGCAGCCACTCCTGGTCAGGATGTGCCTTGGTGTTATGTCAGGAACAGGTGTGACCAGAAATGTGTGGACTGCTGCAGGGAATATCAGGCTCAAGTAAAGTGTAGAATAATATAATTTTTTTTAAAAATAAGTGAACAACATAAATGTAAACGCATCTCCAATATACCAAACTGTGTAAAACAAACAAGAGAACCAAACAAACAGTGACACAACTGCCTAAACCAAATATATACAGCAAGCAGGGAATGCAAAGCGTAGTCGTAATAGAGCCATGGTCATAGATGGGAGATCAAGCAGAGGGAACTAGGAGCAAGACAGGACAGGAAGAGGGTAACAGGAGGTGGAGAGAGCAAGTGGGAAGGGATCAGGCTGTAGGGTTGGGATCAGGGTCCAGGAACAGGAAACAGGATACAGGATGCAGGTATGTAGAACCACAGCAACACCGGAACGCAGGTCAGGGGCACATGGAGACAAAACTCCAAGCCAGGAATGAAGAGCATAAGCAGGACTTAAATACATAGCAACTTCTAGTTTAGCTATGAGACACTCGCTGGTGGACACCCAAACTGCAGCCAATGGATCTGCGAGCCACAGTGCCACCATCAGGTGAGACCTTTCCTGACACAGCTTATGATATCCAAAAGGAAGGTACTCAGGCAAAACTTCTAAACCGTAGAGTCCTTAAGCCCATCGGAAATCACAGAAGGGCTGATAAAAGATGTTCTGAAGAACCTGTCCAAGTTCATGAGCTAAAAATATTGCAACCACTGGAGGTTCAATGGTCCCCTTTGGGACCATCCCCTTCCTTAAAAGCCTGATTATCCCTTAGATAAAAAATTTTACTTGAGTGTAATGTTTTGCATAAGAAACATCATCTCATCAACACTCTCTTGGTCGGTATTGCCTAATATGGTATTGTATCTTAACAGGCAAGACACTGATGTAATGGTCACAAAACATTCACTCCACTATCTGAACAGCTTTGAGCATTTTCAGTTGCAACCTATTATTTATAGGGTAGAGCAAGCCATACTTCTTGGACATTGCAGGCTTCCCAGGGTCATATTCTCAAGTAAACACATGCTGTTCTCAGAAAGCCATCACAGGCAATTATAGCCTGGCTAGGATTTGTCCTTTGAGTCTGGGATTCTTCTTGATATGCTAAGGTTATAAGTCAAAATAGGCTCCCCCATCCCATTAAAAAGTGGAGGTAGAGCATCCGCCTACTGCTCCTCAGGTAGATTCTCAAATTCAGTGACTTTCTCAAAGATGCCAAGGCAGACTTAAACATTCTCTCCTAGGGACAATTTTCTTAAATCACTCTGCATCAGTTGCTAAGGTGAAGATGGCAGCTTCTCTACCATCATCTGCCTCTCTAACAGGGCCTGTATCTGCTGCAGATCAAAAGAAGTTGGATCTTTCATTCTATGAATAGTGTAGGACCCACTGAAAATGGGGTACTTTGACACAGTAGTGGGTTTAAGCACGGTATGGCCACATGGTGTGACCAAATCCCCATATTTTTGCTTATTTGCTTAATATGTTCAGCTGTTTTAAATAGTCTTGCAGGATTTAAATGTCATTTTTGTATGTGTGAGCTATAATCTTTTGTTCTGTTTGCATGGGCTTATAGCAGCACCATCTTTAATGTAATGCATTGTTAGGGTGTGCCCCCAAGTATTTGTTTGTCTGTATCTGCTGCAGTTCACTTCTTGCAGTTTTTGATCCATCTCCCACAGTATAGTATTCCCCTCCACTTGCAGGGTTTTGGTGTGTGCGGTCCTGTGTTCCTCAATGGGTCCCCGGGCCGTGCTCCACAGCTGACCCCTGGCTTTTCTTGTCGCACGGTCCCAGTTTTGGCTATCATGTGAGTAACTCTTTGGCATGGCCAATTATGTCCAGTAAAAATTCCTCTTTTGTTTTTTTGTTTTTTCTCCCTCCCCCCATTTTTTGTTGATATGGTCACCCAATGAAACTACATTGTCCTTTATATATTTTTTATAGAATTCAGATGCATCTGGCTCCTGAAGAGTGGACCAAAGTCCATGAAACGCGTCAGTCCTACTTTGATGCACCAAATATATATTTATCAATTTCCTGATGTTTCTTATTTTACCTGACATTTATCTTGTCTGGGGGACTGTGATGCATCATTTTATACATCATTTATACATCATTATTTCTTATATCATATGTATGCAGTACGCTTTTTATGCCATGTTGTTCATTGGTCCCCAATAAACATACATATGTCTGTACCTCTGTGAATGTGACTGGGTTCCATCATGTGCACCTCATTCAAAGTCCCAACCTCCCCCCTCTTTCTCATGTTATAGGGATGGGGGCGCGAACCTTCCCTCGTGTCCTATTCAAAGTCCCAAGTTCGCTTTCCCCCACCGTTTGCATTGTCTAGGGATGGAGGTGCTCATGATTGTAACCCATCACCTTCTTATGGCAGATTCCTACCGGGTCTGGCCATAATTCAGCATGACATGTCATTGCATCATAGACATTTTTTGTTTTCCATTTTTATACACCTTTTGCTCCATGAGGCTAGACTGGGTCAGTGTGATGACTTCTGTTGGTGGATCGGCAGGCGTTCAATTTCCCGGGAGCTGCAATGCGTGCTGGTGCCCGCCCTCTCACCTCCACTTCACAGCTGTTGGGGTGAGGGACTGGGCAGACTTCCCCACCGTGCATCGGCGCCACACCTCCAGCGCTGTGCGTGTGACGTCCTAAGTGGGCGTCGCTCTGCGCAGAAGTCCGGCATATCAGCTGGGCTGACACGCGGTGAGCTCCTCTAGTGCCTGCCGAGATGTCTCTCCTTTGTTGCCATGTCTGCGTGATCCCACTCCCCGCCTGTTGGCATTCAGTGATTATGCTGTTACTACCCATGCACGCCCTGATTTCCCCTTACCAGTGTGGCTTTCATCGTTTATGTATATTCACTAAGGTAAACTTCTGGTGTTCTAACTGATTATCATGACCTGATGTTCAATTCACAACATTCCACTCTCCCTTTACTGGTATCATCATAGATACATTTTATATATCTCCCACAGTATAGAATTCCCCTCCAGTTGCGGGGTTTTGGTGTGTGCGGTCCTGTGTTCCTCGTTGGGTCCCCTTCTCAGCTCCCAGGCCGGGCTCCACAGCTGACCCCTGGCTTTTCTTGTCGCACGGTCCCAGTTTTGGCTATCATGTGAGTAACTCTTTGACATGGCCAATTATGTCCAGTAAAAATTCCTCTTTTGTTTTTTTCTCCCTTCCCCCATTTTTTGTTGATATGGTCACCCAATGAAACTACATTGTCCTTTTATATATTTTTTATCGAAATCAGATGCATTTGGCTCCTGAAGAGTGGACCAAAGTCCATGAAACGCGTCGGACCTACTTTAATGCACCAAATATATATTTATCAATTTCCTGATGTTTCTTATTTTACCTGACATTTATCTTGGGGGGGACTGTGATGCATAATTTTATCTGCCTATGCCATGTTGTTTTATATACATATATTTATTGTTTATACATCATTATTTCTTATGTCATATGTATGCAGTACGCTTTTTATGCCATGTTGTTCATTGGTCCTCAATAAACATACATATGTTTGTACCTCTGTGAATGTGACTGGGTTCCTTCATGTGCGCCTCATTCAAAGTCCCAACCTCCCCCCCTCTTTCTCATGTTATAGGGATAGGGGTGCGAACCTTCCCTTGCGTCCCATTCAAAGTCCCAAGTTCGCTTTCCCCCACCATTTGATCAGTCTGTTTTTGGGCAACACTGCACTGTTGCTGGTCACCGATTCCCAATTTAAGCTGTTTTACAAGCTCCTATATTTTGTTCCGCAACTGGTGCCTCCTTAAACTGCTGGCCTACATTTGAGCACCAATTTTAAGGGGCACTTGCTCAATTGGTATTTGCAGTGGTAAACAATGCAAAAGACAGACACACACAAGCACAGTCTAAGCAAGTACTGTATGTCCTGCACTTTTATTCAGCAAGGCAGCTGAAAACACACAATTTCAATGCAGAAGGGCCTTGTACAGCAAGTCACAGCATAAAACAAAATATCTGCTCATCTAAGCCACTAGCTAAATTCAGGTCAGGTCTTTACTAACTGGGTGCCCCCTAATGGGTTCTCCAGCATAAACAGGCAGCAGCACCTATACTTTTTTAATGTTCTGTCAGCACTCAGCAATTTCAACCAGCAGCAGCCTCCCACAATTGAGAGAGTGGGAGATGGAGTCCTGAGCATCACTCATATAAAAGCCTGTGGAAAGCTAAGACTGTGGTTACCAGGTAAAATGTGGACCTAGGAATAGACTTCACAAAGCTTCTAGGCTTGAGGGCCCAGATCAGAACTTATCAAAATTCTGAGACAACACAGTCATGTGTATGGCTCCCCTCACCAAGTGTATCAAGGCCTCCTGGCTATGGTTCAAAGGCCTTGCAGTGTATTATGTTTTTTAACTGCTTGCTGCCTGCCCACTGTCAAATGACGGTGGGGCGGTGCAGCTCCCCACGGGCATGTGAGAGTGGCCGTTCTGGGACTCCACCATATGACGGCGTCCCAGAACGGCCGCTCTCAAGTGCCCGCGGCACGGCGATTGCGGCCGTGCTGTGTTGCTAGGCCACGGCGCGACCCCAATCTCTGTAAAGAGCTGTGTCTGAGGCTCTTTAACCATGTGATCATCTGTGTCCAATCACAACCGGTCACATGTAAACAAAGAGATGCCAGTAATCGGCTCTCCTTGCCTCACACTGACAGAGTGTGAGAAGAGGAGAGCTGATCAGTGGCATCTCCTCACAGGGGGACATCTAGGGATGTAATCAGGGCACTGATCATCAGTGCCCTGATTGCAATAAATAAATACAGTGTCACAAAACAGTGCCCACCATTGCCCACCAATGCCAGCACACAGTGCCCACCACTGCCCACAAGTGCCACCAATCAGTGCCCATTAGCAATGCCAGTCAGTGCTGGCAATCAGTGCTGCCCATCAATGCCCATCACTGCTGTTTATCAATGCCCATCAGTGTCGCCCATCAGTGCCACCCATCAATGCCCATCAGTGCAAATCTGTACCTCCTATCCGTGCCGCCTATCTGTGCCTGCCAGTGCCGCCTATCAGTGCCCACCAGTGCTGCCTATTAGTGCCCATCAGTGCCACCTATCAGTGCTCATCAGTGCCACATATCAGTGCCACCTATCAGTGCCCATAAGTGTGGCATATTAGTGCCTCCTCATCAGTGCCACCTCATCAATGCCCATAAGTGCCACCTCATCAGTGCCCATAAGTGACACCTTATCAATGCCAACCAGTTCAGCCTATCAGTGCCCATCAGTGCTGTCTCATCAGCGCACATCAGTGAAGGCGAAAAAATAATTAGTTACAAAATTTACTGACAGAAAAAAAGTAAAAAACTTTTTTTTTTCAAAATTTTTTGGTCTTTTTTTTTGTAAAAAATAAAAAAACAGCAGTGAATAAATACCACCGAAAGAAAGCTCTATTTGTGTGAAGAAAATTATAAAAAAATTGTTAGGGTACAGTGTTGCATGACAGCTCAATTGTCATTCAAATTGCAACAGCACTGGAAGCTGAAAAATGGCTTGGGCAGGAAGGGGGTGTAAGTGCCTGGTAGGCAAGTGGTTAAAAAGGTTCAACCCGGTAAAATTGCACATAAATTTGTCAAATCTGAATCTGGCAGATTCACTGGTAAACTATGGTTGGTGTGAATACAAGACTCATCCCCAGTTTTGAGAACACAGACACCAATAAAAAAACGAATAAAGGACCTAATCCTTTCCCATGCTATCCAAACCTGGAAAAAGTATTTTGCCTGGAGCTGTACTTCAAGTGCTATCAAGTATCGGAAGTGGTTGGAAGGTAAATATTTGTTTATAACATATAACAGCCAAACTTCCTCGCTTTTGATTTTTCTTGGACTGCTTGGAAAATGAATGAAGGAATCTGATTATTATTGTCAGCGACTAAATCATCCTTTCAGACACTGCTACTTGATACATTAAGCTTGTTTTCTAATGGGTGATTACAGGCAACACATTCATATACTGCATCATTATTTCCATATTTTATAATGCAACCCCAGTATTTCCACCAGCTGAGAAATTCAGAAGTACCCACTTCCCACTTTATCTCCTATAATACGTTTCTGTCCTTTGCTCTAACTGCTCCTGAAGGCTTCACTGCTAACCAGTGTTAGTTAATTGACACAGCCAGGAAAGTGTATGCCATTCCAAACTTGGCTCACCTTCTTGACACTAATAAAAGAAACATAAATGGTATAAGGAAAACTCAATAATACATCAAATTATAAGTACCGTACATAAACTGTATTTGGGTGGTCCCTGTCAGAAACAATATGGGAAGGAACCTCATGGAAGCGGGGGGATTTCTCGAACAAAAATGTGAACCAAAGGAGGAGCAGAGGGGAGACCAGGAAGAGGAACAAAATGAGCCATCTTGGAGAACCAATAGATGTGGTAATCTAAGGAGCCCTGGTCTCACATTGCCATGGACTTTATCATTGATCTTCCACCGTCTGGGTGGTACCAAGTGACCTCATTATTCTCAGACGGTGGAAGATCAGTAATAAAGTCCATGGCAATGTGAGACCAGGGCTCCTTAGGAATGGCCAAGGGCATGAGAAGACCAGCAGGACCTTTGATGGAGGATTTGGGCACAAACATGACAAGCCTTAACGTAGTCTTTGACATCCAAACAGAGATGTCTGAAACCATGAATCAGACTGAGACGGAAGTACAGTTAAATTACAATTGTTTAATAATAATAAAAAAAGGTAAACAGAGTAAACGTAGTCAAAACATAGACAGGAACCAGAATGTATAGTCAGACAAGGCAAAATGCCAGGGAGCCAGAGAACAGCGTAGTAGAACAGCAAGCAGGATCTGGAGCCACAAGGAATGTCAGCCAAGCAAGTCTTTAACAGGAACACAGGGGGAGCGTCTCTAGAAATGTGACCAAGGCGAAGGCAGAGATCATTTGGACTGGATGGCTTAAGTAGGCAGGACTGACAAGCAGGATCATCAATAGGTGAGTCACTGTGGAGAGATAAGAGCTGGCAATTAGCTGACAGCTGAGCAGCCAGCTCAGAGAAGGAAGGGCTGAGCCCAGCCCTGACAGTACCCCCTCCTCAACGACCCCTCCCTCTCAGAGGTCTACCAGGCTTGAGGGGAATATGTCTATGGAAAACATGGAGGAGGACAGGGCATGTACGTCTGAGGATGGGACCCAAGAGCGTTCCTCCGGACCGTACCCTTTCCAATGCACCAGGTACAGTATACGCCCATGGAACCTACAGGAGTCAACAATGGACTGTAATTCATACTCCTCATTGTTCTCAACTTGAACAGGGTGAGGACGTGGCACTGAGGTGGTAAAGCGGTTGCAGACCAAAGGTAGGCATATTAGAAGGAAGGTCTAATGCATAAGCCACTGGATTAATCCTGTGAAAAATACAGAAAGGCCCTATAAACTGAAGTGCGAACTTCAGAGAGGGAGCACGAAGTCGAAGGTTACGAGATGACAGCCAGACCCTGTCCCCAACCTGGTAGGAAGGCGCAGGCAGGCGTCTGTGGTCAGCATGGCTTCTGTACCTATCATTAGCATGTCACAAAGCCTCCTGGACTTGTGCCCAAGTGGAACGAAGACCACGGAAATGCTCCTCTAATGTAGGAATACTCTGCGAAACAAAGGAGTCAGGCAACATGGAAGGTTGGAAACCATAGTTCGCCATAAACGGGGACAATCGGGAAGCAGAATTTAAGGCACTATTGTGAGCAAACTCTGCCCATGGTAAGAGGTCTGACCAGTTGTTATTATGGTCAGAAATATAGCAACATAGGAATTGCTCCATGGGCTGATTGGCTCATTCTGTGGCCCCATTAGACTGCGGGTGATATGCAGAGGAGAAAGCAAGCTGAATTCCCAACTGTGCACAAAATGCTCGCCAGAACCAGGACACAAACTGACTGCCCCTGTCCGAGACAATCACCTTGGATAGCCCATGTAAGAAATTGATCTCCAAAGCAAAAATGGAAGCCAGTCTCTTAAAAGTGGGCAACTTCTTAAGTGGAATACAATGAGACATTTTCGAGAACCGGTCAACCACCATAAGGATAACTGTGTTGCCCTGGGAGTTAGTAACTCCACAATGAAATCCATAGATAGGTGGGTCCAGGGCCTCTCTCCATTGGGTATGGGTTGTAGGAGACCCACTGGAAGGTGTCGTGGAGTCTTACTCTGAGCACACACGGAACAGGCAGCTACAAAGGCGGTTACATCAGCACGTAGACTAGGCCACCAGAATTGTTGGGAAATGGCCCAAAAGAGTTGATTCTTCCCAGAGTGGCCATCAGCCTTGGGAGAATGGTAGGCCCTTTAGCACGACAGTACAGAGACTTTCTGGTACAAAGCAGCGGTCACAAGGTTTCTCAGGAGGAGCATGGACCTGAGCAGCAAGAATTTTGTCACCCAAAGGAGAAGTGAGACTGGTGCGAACCATAGCCAGAATACAATCAGGAGGAATTACAGGAACCGGAACCGACTCCATCTTGGAAGTCGAGGAAAATTGTTGTGACAAAGCGTCAGCCCTTACATTATTAGTACCGGGTAAGAATGAGACAATGTAATTAAAACTTGACAAGAAAAAAGCCCATCGTGCCCTTCTGGGAGAGAGGTGTTTAGCCTCAGACAAGAATGCAAGATTCTTATGGTCAGTAAGCGTGAGAACCGGCACAGTGGTACCTTCGAGGAGATGTCTCCATTCTTTCAGGGCTAAAATGATCGCTAACAGCTCTCTGTCACAAATCTCGTAATTGCACTCCGCAGGTGACAATTTCTTGGAAAAGTAGCCACAAGGATTCATAGCGCTCTCAGAGGTAGGACGTTGAGACAGAAGGGCGCCAACTCCAGTCTCAGAACCATCAACCTCAAGGATTAAAGGTAACATAGGATCAGGATGTGCCAACACAGGAGCAGAAACAAAGGCATCCTTGAGACTGTCAAAGGCCTTAATGGACTCCGGAGACAAACTCTGTGGGTTACCATATCAGTCAGGGGCTTGACCAGAGATGAGAAGTTACGAATAAACTTCCGATATTAGTTGGTAAAGCCAAGAAAATGCTGCAGAGGACATAAACCCATGGGTCGGGGCCACTGTAGGACTACTGAAAGTTTCTCTGGGTGCATCGAAAAACCAGCAGTGGAAATGATATAACCAAGGAATTTAACCTGTTCACGATGGAATTTGCACTTTCCCCAATTTACAATAGAGATTGTTCTCTCTTAGTTTCTGAAGCACACGACAGACATCTGTGTGGTGGCTCTCCAGGGACTTAGAAAATATGAGGATATCGTTGAGATAAACCACCATACATAACTGCAACAAATCTTGGAGGACATCGTTAATTCCTGGAAAACTGCCTTGGCGTTGCAAAAGCCAAAAGGCATTACGAGGTTTTCACAATGGCCTGTCCTGGTATTAAACACAGTTTTCCACTCGTCGCCCTCCTTAATCCTTACGAGATTGTATGCCCCTCTCAAATCAAGCTTCATGAAAACCGTTGCTCCCTTGAGGCGGTCAAATAACTCCGTAATCAACGGGATAGGATAGGCATTCTTAATCGTGAAACGATAGAGATCCCTATAATCAACACACGGTCTCAGTTCACCACTCTTCTTCACAAGGAAGAAACCTGCACCAGCAGGAGACAAGGATTTGCAGATGAAACCTCGAGAAAGTGCCTCTGCAACATACTCCTCCATGGACTTATCCTCCAAGACCGACAAAGGGTAAACCCGGCCACGAGGGGGTATGACACCAGGTTGAAGGCCAATTGTGCAATCATACGACCGGTGTGGAGGCAAACTAGCGGCTTGACCTTTGTCAAAGACGTTGCTAAAATCGCGGTACTCCTCCAGCAGGGAGGAGAGTGAAGAGGTGCACTGGACAAACTCAGGGTAACTCAAAACAACAGGTTTTTGCGTCTCCCATAGAGGGTTTGCCCAGGCCAAAGCTCTCTCAGAAATCAAAGATACCACAAAACCTACTTTGCTTCTGTCCGTGGGAAACTCCTGGGGCAGCACCTCAAAGTATATCTCAACCCAGTTGAGAAACCCTCTGCATTGGACTGGATCGCCCCCAAATCGCTGGGGAAGTTGAGCGGAACCAGACATACCTTTTATAGAGGTAATACTTGAGGCAGGAGTCTGCAAAGAGACTGGAGCAGCAGCAAGGATGGCCTGCAACACAGGTTGTACCTGAGCAGCCACAGTGGGCGATTCCAGATGAGTTGTGCAACTCAGGAGCGTTTGTAACGCCATGGCAAACTGATCCATGTGGCGATCCTGCTCATCCAATATGGAAAAAATATTACCAACAAGTGGATTGACTGCATCTTCTAAATTCATGGCCTTCGCCTACTGTCAGAAACCATGAATCAGAAGTCAGACAGAAGTACAGTTAAACACTTGTTTAATAATAATAAAAAAGGTAAACAGAATAAACCTAGTCAAAACATAGCCAGAGTTCAGGAACCGGAATACATAGTTAGACAAGCCAAAATGTCAGGGAGCCAGAGAACAGCATAGTGGAACAGCAAGCAGGATCTGGAGCCAGAAGGAGCTTCTGGAGTTCAATGTCCACCTGGCAGACATGGAGCTACAGTTTTTAAGCACAAGCAGAGAGCACTATATATGTTCCATTGATTTTGCATGAACCACAACGATATCTAAAGGGGGAGGGATGATCGGCTCAGGTTCAGAGGTAGGCTCCTCATCCAGAGTTTCAAATGACCTAGAGAGTGTATCAGATCAAACTGTTGTAGGAATCAGGTTTGTATTTAATAATGAAATTAAAACAGGAAAAGAAAAGACTCAACCTGGCCTGTCTGGGATTTAGTCATTTGGCATTCTGTACTGCAGATTTTTATGATCAGTGAAAATTGTTATGGAGTGAGAGGAACCCTCCAGGAGATGACACCACTCCTCTAATGCCAATTTAATTACAAAAAGTTTCTGATTGCCAATAGCATAATTTTTCTCTGCCTGAGAAATTTTTTTGGAGAAAAAAGCACATGGTTGACATTTTTTCTCAAAGGATTGAAGAAGCACAGCTCCCATTCCAGTCAAAGAAGCATCCACTTCAATAAAAAAATTGATCCCCCGGATTAAGTCTCCTCCAGAGAGCTCCAGAAACAAAGTCCTGTTTTAACTCCTGAAATGCAGAGACAGCTTCTGAAGGCCACTCTTAGGCATTCGCACCCTTCTTGGTCAAGGTGATAACAGGCACAGCAATGGCAGAGTAATTCCTAATAAACTGCCTGTAGTAATTTGTGAACCCAAGAAAGCGTTGTGTCGCCTTGAGGCTGGCAGGGAGAGGCCAGTTAGTAATGGCTGAGACCTTTCTGGGATCCATACGAAGACCCAAACTAGAGACAAAACAGCCTAAAAACAGGACCTCAGAACATTCAAAAGAACACTTTTCCAACTTGGCATCTTCTCTCTAAGGTGTTGGAGTACAATCCGGATATGGTTTCTGTGAACCACCAGGTCCAGATCCAGATCCAGATAGATGACAACAAATTAAAATAACAGATCACTGAAGATTTTGTTGACAAAGTTTTGGAACACAGCTGGGGCATTACACAGACCAAAGGGCATAACCAAGTATTCATAATGCCCATCTCTAGTATGGATGTGCACACCCCCCAGTTCGGTTCGCACCAGAACATACCGAACATCCCAAAAATTCGGCAGAACACACGAACACCGTTAAAGTTTATGGGACACGAACATGAATAATCAAAGGTGCTAATTTTAAAGGCTTATATGCAAGTTATTGTCATAAAAAGGGTTTGGGGACCTGGGTCCTGCCCCAGGGGACATGTATCAATGCAAAAAAAAGTTTAAAAAATGGTCGTTTTTTCGGGAGCAGTGATTTTAATAATGCTTAAAGTGAAACAATAAAAGTGAAATATTCCCTTACATTTCGTACCTGGGGGTGTCTATAGTATGCCTGTAAAGTAACGCATTTTTCCCGTGTTTAGAACAGTCCCTGCACAAAATGACATTTCTAAAGGAAAAAAAGTCATTTAAAAGTACTGGCGGCTATAACGAATTGTCTATAGGAGAAATCAAAAGTGCTAATTTTAAAGGCTTATATGCATGGTATTGTCATAAAAAGTGTTTGGGGACCTAGGTCCTGCCCCAGGAGACATGTATCAATCCAAAAAAAAGTTTCAAAAACTGCCCTTTTTTGTCGGGAGCAGTGATTTTAATAATCACTGCTCCCTGTCCCTGTGCATCAGAGGGGGGCGGGGTCACCCAGGTACTTCACTGTGTGGTCCCGCCCTCAGTTATATAAGAACTTTCACCTGCAAAGACACGTCAGACAGTGGAGCCTCCCATAGATTGGTGGCGGCCTGCGGGGTTTTTTTTATATTTCGGTCCATCCTCGGAGCGAGAGAAGAAGATGAATAGACTTCGTGGGGCATTTTTATTTTTTTATTTTTTAATAAAGGACTTGTCCCAAAGTGTGTCTTGCATTTTTTTTTAACATTTTGACACTTTTTTTGTGAAATGGTATGGGTACAATGTACCTGTTACCATTTCAAACAGGGGGGCTGGGATCTGGGGATCCCCTTGTTAAAGGGGGCTTCCAGATTCCGATAAGCCCCCCGTCCGCAGACCCCCACAACCACCGGGCAAGGGTTGTGGGGATGAGGCCCTTGTCCCCATCAACATGCGGACAAGGTGCTTTGGGGGGCTACCCCAAAGCATCCTCCCCATGTTGAGGGCAAGTGGCCTGGTACAGTTCAGGAGGGGGGGCACTCTCGTCCCCCCTCTTTCCCTACGGCCTGCCAGGATGCGTGCTAGGATAAGGGTCTGATATGGATTTTTGGGGGGACCCCTACGCCATTTTTTTTATTTTGACATGGGGTTCCCCTTAAAATCCATACCAGACCTCAAGGGTCTAGTATGGATTTTGAGGAGGACTCCTATGCCATTTTAAAAAAAAAATTGGAGCAGGGTTCCCCTTAATATCCATACCAGACCTGATGGGCCTGGTATGTAATTTGGGGGGACCCCCACGCAATTTTTTTTTAAATTTTGGTTCGGGGATTCCCCTTAATATTCATACCAGACCCAAAGGGCCTGGTAATGGACTGGGGGGGATACCATGCTGTTTTTTTCAATGACTTTTATCTGTATTACTGGGACCGACAACACTTTTTTTCCTTTAGAAATGTCATTTTGTGCAGGGACTGTTCTAAATACGGGAAAAATGCACCACTTTACAGGCATACTATAGACACCCCCTCAAATATGAAATTTAAAGGAATATTTCACTTTTATTGTTTCACTTTAAGCATTATTAAAATCACTGCTCCCAAAAAAACGTCAGTCTTTAAAACTTTTTTTTGCATTGATACATGTCTCCTGGGTCCCCAAACACTTTTTATGACAATACCATTTATATAAGCCTTTAAAATGAACACTTTTGATTTTTCATGTCAATGTCCCATAGACTTTAAGGGTGTTCCGGCGGCTTTCGAATTTGCCCTGAACACTGCATATTGTTTGGTGTTCGCAGAACATCCGAACAACCAAAGTTCAGCCCGAAGTTGTGCTCGGGCCGAACCGTTCGCCCATCCCTAATCCCTAGTGTTAAATGCAGTTTTCCATTCATCGCCTTCCTGTATTAGGGTCAAATTGTATGAGATCCAATTTAGTAAAAACTGAAGGCAATTTTTGATTGTCACCAAGTTTAAGCTTTGATAGACAATGCAGGGTCTTAAAGTACCATCTTTCTTGGCGACAAAAAAGAACCCTGCTCCTGCAGACAATGAGAATTTCCAGATGAATCGTTTTTCTAGATTTTCAGCAACATATTCTGACATGGCCTGGGTCTCTGGGATGGACAGGGGGGAGGTATGACCCCTGAGCAGAGTTGCTCTGGGAAAAAGGTTAATAGCACAGTAAAAGGACCTGTGAGGAGGAAGCACTTCAGCTGATTTTTTGCAGAACACATCCGAGAAATCGCTATATGCAGTGGGAAGAGCAGAAGATACTGATGTGGTGACAACAGGAAGTCTCTCCTTTGGGGCAACCTTGATTAGGCAGGACAAGAAACAAGAGGAACCCCAAGCCAGGATCTGCCCAGAAGTCCAGTCAACATGTGGAGAATGGAGCTATAACCAAGGAAGGCCCAATACGATAGTGGTTGAGGCCTTAGGTAGGATAAGGAAGGATATCCACTCCTGGTGGAGTACCCCTACCTGCATTTTAACAGGGAGGGTCTGGAAGCAGATAGGGCCCTTTTGAAGAACAGTGCCATCAATCGCCGAGACCACCAGTGGAGTGGTGAGGGGCAAAAGGGAAAGTTTCATGGAAGATGCAGTTCCCCAGTCCATAAAATTGCCAGTGACTCCGGAATCCAGATAAGCTGAGACTGAATGAAAGGAAGCAACAACATTGGAGGGACACAGAAAGAAGGAGACGAGAAGGCAAAAGTGATATTTCTGGGTCAAATACTCCACCTTCTAGATGTATTAGACCCGTGCGTTTTCCGGACAAAGTGAGCAGGTGTCACGAAAATTACCTTTGCCCCACAATAGAGACACAGGCCCAAAGTTCTGCACCTAGCACGTTCCTCGGGAGATAGCCTGGTCCAGCCCAGCTACATAGGTTCCTCAGCTGGCAGCGGATGCTCCATGGGTCGAAGAGAGGGGAGCTCAGGCTGACTAAGGACCAAAGGGTGCTGGCGTCTTTTTTCTAAGGTCCTCTGCTGAAAGCAAATATTTATCTGGTTACACAAGGAGATGACATTGTCATCTCCTTGGTTCTTCCCGCTAATTCATCCTTCACTCTGTCAGAGAGGCCTTGTAAAAAAGTTACTAAGCAACTAAGGCCTCATTATTTCAGTTCAGCAGTTATTATATACGAAAATGAAAAGCATGCTGTCCCACTAAAGCAGACTCTATAGTGAACAGAAACTAAAGGCTGTTTGGCCTAGAGAAAAATGGGGAGGGGGGGGATCTTCCCCAGGGACTTTTAAGGTGCTATTCAATAGACAGTATATTCAACAAATTCTGTACAATCATATAGGATAAAATTAATATTTATTGATATTGAATCATATTAAAATATTCATGTCATACTTCAGGAGTAAGACATGTTAATAAGAACACTATGACATAAACAGTATCACCCAAAAGGATTTTTCGGTTGTATCACAATTAGACCGTGCAACAAGAAGCAATTACTGAAAGATGCCAAAACAATCTGCCATTCTCGACATGTTTCGCTCTAAATGTGAGCTTCTTCAGGAGTTTAAAGGCAATGATTGTGACGGACTCAGGCTGTAGCACATTAATCTGGCATGCAGATTTCAATAGATCGACAATACTGCTGCTAGTTTCGAACCGGAAAGTTCTCATATATAAGGGACATCAATGCCATACTGTGACCACAGGGGAATACAAAGTTTACGAAGCGGCCCTGAAACATAAAAGTATATCGGCAAATGATGTCATATAGATGGGAATGGCGTCATAAATGAGTGAAAAAATTGGTAAAAATTGGTGAAAAAGTTCCACTGATAGCTGCAAGGAGGAGCGATCACCAGCAGAAATAATTTTTCACAGGTAGTGGTCCGGCATACAGACTGAGGAGAGCATCACGCTGCCTCTGTAGGATCGCACCGGTAACAGAGCGTGATGCTCTCCTCAGTCTGTATGCCGGACCACTACCTGTGAAAAATTATTTCTGCTGGTGATCGCTCCTCCTTGCAGCTATCAGTGGAACTTTTTCACCAATTTTTACCAATTTTTTCACTCATTTATGACGCCATTCCCATCTATATGACATCATTTGCCGATATACTTTTATGTTTCAGGGCCGCTTCGTAAACTTTGTATTCCCCTGTGGTCACAGTATGGCATTGATGTCCCTTATATATGAGAACTTTCCGGTTCGAAACTAGCAGCAGTATTGTCGATCTATTGAAATCTGCATGCCAGATTAATGTGCTACAGCCTGAGTCCGTCACAATCATTGCCTTTAAACTCCTGAAGAAGCTCACATTTAGAGCGAAACATGTCGAGAATGGCAGATTGTTTTGGCATCTTTCAGTAATTGCTTCTTGTTGCACGGTCTAATTGTGATACAACCGAAAAATCCTTTTGGGTGATACTGTTTATGTCATAGTGTTCTTATTAACATGTCTTACTCCTGAAGTATGACATGAATATTTTAATATGATTCAATATCAATAAATATTAATTTTATCCTATATGATTGTACAGAATTTGTTGAATATACTGTCTATTGAATAGCACCTTAAAAGTCCCTGGGGAAGATCCCCCCCCTCCCCATTTTTCTCTAGGCCAAACAGCCTTTAGTTTCTGTTCACTACTTAATCATGGGATGTGGTGCTTACAGTTGACTATCTCTGTCCTCCCTATATTCTACTAAAGCAGACTCTAGGTGGACACGCAAAAGGGCGCTAGCCGCTGAAGAGACACGACCCGGTTCCTGAAAGATATTCTGAAAGAGTTTCAAAAAATTACACAGGCTAGAAACCACTGGATTATTCTTCTCCCACAGAGGGGCAGCCCCGGCTAAAGCCTCACCGGACAGGAGGGAAATAATATACCATACCTTTGCCCGATCAGATGGGAAGTTTTGGGGCTGGAGTTCAAAATGAATAATGCACTGGCTAAGGAAAACCTCCGCAGGCCTTTGAGTCCCGGGAGTAATGGGGCGGTGCTGGTAAATGCAAATAATTTGTGGCTGCAGCTGTGACTGGAATAGGTATGGCAGCAGATTGCAATTAAGGTTGTTGAACTGGGGGTCCTAAGGAGGCCTGAAGCTGTTCAAAGTGGGAGGCCAAATCCGGAAGCAATCACCTGGGACTGATTAGATTCCTGGGTCTCTAGTCTGCAGGCTGTGCCCTGCAGCTGATCCTCGGAGGGTAGAGGTACATCAGCAGGGTCCATGGCTGAGCAAACTGTCAGGTCATCTGTGGGACCAGGTCATCTGCGGGACCATCGCAGCAATGGTCCTGGAGCATAAGATTCCCCAGGGTGCGGAGTCTTATGCCGCGTACACACGATCAAAAATGCCGCCAGCAAAACTCAGATGAGAGCTTTTTGTCGGAAAATGTGACCGTGTTTGTGATCCATCAGTCTTTTGCTGGTCGATTGAGAGCATGTTCTCTATTTTTTGGTCGGGAAAAGTTCCTTTCCGAAAATGCGTTCATCTGTACGCAATTCAGACGCGCAAAAAATCACGCATGCTCGGAAACAATTCAACGCATGCTCGGAAGCATTGAACTTCATTTTCTCAGCTCATCGTAGTGTTGCACATCACCGCGTTCTTGACGGTCGAAAGTTCAGAGAACTTTTGTGTGACCGTGTGTATGCAAGGCAAGCTTGAGCGGAATTCCATCGGAAAAACCATCCAAGTTTTTTCTGACGGAAATTCCGTTTGTGTGTACGCGGCATAAGAGGAAACAGCAGTCCAGGACAACAAGGAATAATAAGGACATGCCAATAGTCGGGGCACAAGCAGACAGGGATGGTCAGAAGAATGAGCTGAAGGTCTGGGCAACAAGCAGACAGGGATGGTCAAGAGAACAAGCCAAAGCCAGTACACTGGAATCAAACATAAAGCACACGGCAAGAAACACCCAGGAGAGCCTTCACACAATTGTTGCTAGGCAAGGCTGACTTGAAGTGCGCAGGGGTGAAATAGTGTTTCCTGTTAGAGGCTGGGGTGGAGCCATGCTGAGAGAAGATTACTTAAACACACAGGTGTGAGAGCATGGTCCCTCAAGCTGATACACAGACCAGAGAGGTAAGCAGACAGTCAGGACATGAAACATTACTGCAGATTTATGACACACCTATTAGCTATATTATGATCTGGATAAATGAGAATCTTTGCAGATATATGTTGAAATATATGGTCAACAATTGATCCCTTTCTAGTTCAGAGAGCATTGGCATAGCTACTGCACAATCTTTCCCATTCAGATGTGATTTTTTTCCAGTACGAGGGCTGTGTGTTCCCTTTCCCTACTTCCTATTACATCACCATCCCCTGGACTTCCTGTTTGCTAAGCTTTAGATTGCATGACAAATTTATTAGCATTTAACCACTTCGCCCCCGTAGGACGTTCAGGAACGTCCTTGAATTATGCAGTGATATCTGAAAGATGCCTGCAGCTACAGACATCATTCAGATATTACTGTTTTCAGACGGCGATTCCCTGCACCATAAGAATGATCATAGCAGTTATTCCGCCGCTTGATCGTTCTTACGGGCGGTGGGAGGGGACATCCCCCCTCCTGCCGCCCTCCAGTGCTTCTACCGACTCACCACTTCCATCGACTCACCGCTTCTACCGACTCACTGCTTCTACCGACTCACCGCTTCCATCGGTGAGTCGGAGAACAGATCCGCCAGCCCTGGGTGGTGACTATAGAGATTTCTGGCAGACCAGATGGTCGCTGGAGTCTCTATGATCGGACGTCATAACATCAAGCCCGGCCTCTGCATTAAAAAAAAACAGCGCCGCCACGGCTGGGAAGCCGTGATTGTTTTTTTTTAAATTATTTTATTCTTCTTTTTATTTTATTATTTCCAGCCTAGAGGTGAGATGTGGGGTCTTATTGACCCCTTATCTCACTGTAAAAAGAACAGATCGTGCCATATTCCTATTACAAGGGGTGTTTACATTCCTTGTAATAAGAATAAAAGTTATTAATTTTTTTTTTTAACGTGTCAAACACGTTAAAAAAAAAAAAGTGCCCTTGTCCCCTTGAGCTTGCACGCAGAAGCGAACGCATACGTAAGTCCCGCCCACATATTAAAACGGTGTTCAAACCACACATGTGAGGTATCGCCGCGAACGTTAGAGCAAGAGAAATAATTCTAGCCCTAGACTTCCTCTGTAACTCAAAACATGTAACCAGTAAAAAAAATTGAAATGTCGCCTATGGGGATTTTTAAGTACCAAAGTTTGGCGCCATTCCACGAGCGTGTGCAATCTTGAAGTGTGACATGTTAGATATCTATTTACTCGGCGTAACTTCATATTTTACATTATGGAAAATAATTGGGCTAACTTTAATATTTTGGGTTTTTTTAAAGCATGAAACAGTTTTTTTCCAAAAAAAAGTGTTTGAAAAATTGCCGCACAAATACCGTGCGAGATGAAAAGTTGCAATGACTGCCATTGTATTCTCTAGGGTCTTTGCTTAAAAAACATTTATAATGTTTGGGGGTTCTATGTAATTTTTGAGCAAAAAAATGATGAATTTTGCATGTAGAAGAGAAATGTCAGAATTGGCCTGGGTGTGAAGTACTGTAGTTAAATAGAGAGAGACTAAAATCCAGCTAAAAATCCATTAACCCCTTATGTTCTGCATAGGAGATATTGATGTCTCCAATGTTTCCACCTGGAATCATTAAAAAATGAAAATATGGTTGTATCTACCCAGATAGCAAGTATAACTTACCACAAATTTGTGGCAGTTTTGAATTGTAAGTCTGTTAACTTGCTGCACATTTTCACTGGCAAGTTGTACACTTGCCAAGCATGTGAAGCACAAGTTCTAGTTGACAATTTACAATTTGTAGCAAATGTGTGTGGCAAGTAGGGATGAGCTTTGTGTTCGAGTCGAACCCATGTTCGACTCGAACATCGGCTGTTCGATTGTTCGTCGAATTGCAAACGATATGGGCCGTTCGCGCCAAATTCGCGTGGCGCGTCACAGCCCATAATTCACTGCAGCATCGCAGTGCATTGCTGGCTGATGATTGGCCAAGCATGCACTATGACCCGCATGCTTGGCCAATCACAGCGCCGTCGGTAGAGAGAGCTGTAATTGGCCAAAGCCAGGGTGGCTTTGGCCAATTATGGCTCAGGGGGTTTAGAACACGCCCCACACTATATAAGGCCGCCTGCACGGCGGCCCTATGTAGTGTGTTCCGGCGTGCTTAAAGAGAGAGACAGTGTCATTTCATTTGAGTTAGCAAGATTAGGCAGGACAGTCAGTGAGTTAGCTGCACTTACAGTGTATTGTGTATATATATATGCATCCCAGGTGTTGTATGTATATATATATATATATATATATATATATATATATATATATATATATATATATATATATATATATATATATATATATATATATATATATATACTGTATTCAGTTTAGCTAGATCCGTTCCTGTTATCTTCCTACTGACAGGCAGGCTTGTCTTGTTACAGTATTTACAGCCACCTGAAGAAAATTGCTGGTGTTCTTTTGATCTATTTAGTACCACAGTCAGGCAGCTAGACTATTTACAGTTAGTGTAGTGCGTCCTCCTCACAGTGTTCAGTTAAAACTACAAGTTAGTTTAGTGTGACCTCTGCACAGTGTTCAGCTAAAACTACAAGTTAGTGTAGTGCACAGTGTTCAGCTAAAGCTACAAGTTAAGGTAGTGTGTCCTCCTCACAGTGTTCAGCTAAAGCTACAAGTTAGTTTAATGTGACCTCTGCACAGTGTTCAGCTAAAGCTACAAGTTAGTGTAGTGCGTCATCCTCACAATATTCAGCTAAAACTACAAGTTAGTGTAGTGCGTCCTCCTCACAGTGTCCAGCTAAAACTACAAGTTAGTGTAGTGAGACCTCTGCACAGTGTTCAGCTAAAGCTACAAGTTAGGGTAGTGCGTCCTCCTCACAGTGTTCAGCTAAAGCTACAAGTTGGTGTAGTGTGACCTCTACACAGTGTTCAGCTAAAGCTACAAGTTAGTGTAGTGCATCCTCCTCACAGTGTTCAGCTAAAACTACAAGTTAGTGTAGTGAGACCTCTGCACAGTGTTCAGTTAAAGCTACAAGTTAGTGTAGTGCGTCTTCCTCACAGTGTTCAGCTAAAACTACAAGTTAGTGTAGTGAGACCTCTGCACAGTGTTAAACTAAAGCTACAAGTTAGTGTAGTGCGTCCTCCTCACAGTGTTCAGCTAAAGCTACAAGTTAGTTTAGTGTGACCTCTGCGCAGTGTTCAGCTAAAGCTACAAGTTAGGGTAGTGCGTCCTCCTCACAGTGTTCAGCTAAAGCTACAAGTTGGTGTAGTGTGTCCTCCTCACAGTATTCAGCGAAAACTACAAGTTAGTGTAGGGTGACCTCTGCACAGTGTTCAGCTAAAGCTACAAGTTAGTGTAGTGCGTCCTCCTCACAGTGTTCAGCTAAAACTACAAGTTAGTGTAGTGCGACCTCTGCACAGTGTTCAGCTAAAGCTAGAAGGTTGGTGGTGTTTTCCTGATCCTATCACTACCGCAGGCAGCTAAATAAGCTACAAGTTATTTTTTGGCGAGCTCTGCACAATGTTCACCTAAAGCTACCTGTAGAAGGTTGGTGGTGTTTTCCTGATCCTATCACTACCGCAGGCAGCTAAATAAGCTACAAGTTAGTGTGGTGCGAGCTCTGCACAGTGTTCATCTAAAGCTACCTGTAGAAGGTTGGTGGTGTTTTCCTGATCCTATCACTACCGCAGGCAGCTAAATAAGCTACAAGTTAGTGTAGTGCGAGCTCTGCACAGTGTTCACCTAAAGCTACCTGTAGAAGGTTGGTGGTGTTTTCCTGATCCTATCACTACTGCAGGCAGCTAAATAAGCTACAAGTTAGTGTAGTGCGAGCTCTGCACAGTAGACATGTGCACACTGAAATATTTCGTTTCGGAATTTCGTTTTCGTCTGAAAAATAAATTTATTTAGTTACTCCCGAAATTCGTTTTTATTTATTTTGTTTTTCGTTAAAAATTGCATTCGTCCGAAAATCCAAATTAAGGTTGAATCTGTCATTGAAGGCTTATGGTGTCTGTCGAATGTTCAAAGAAGATTCGACGGAGCAGCTAAACTGTACAATGCCGTATAGTTTACCTGCTCCGTCGAATCTTCTTAGAACTTTCAACAGACACCATAAGCCAAAGTACGTGTGTACTTAGTTCTAGCTATTTTACTGCTCCTCCTCTTTGGTTACAATCAGCCAATAACATTCATCATCATCATTATTTTTATTTATCTTTTCTCCCCTACGTCGAATCTTTCCTCCCCTACGTCGAATCTTTCCTCCCCCTACGTCGAATCTTTCCTCCCCTACGTCAAATCTTTCCTCCCCTACGTCGAATCTTTCCTCCCCTACGTCGAATCTTTCCTCCCCTACGTCGAATCTTTTCTCTCTACGTCGAATCTTTCCTCCCCTACGTTGAATCTTTCCTCCCCTACGTCGAATCTTTTCTCTCTACATCGAATATTTTCTCTCTATGTAGAATAATCTTGGACTAATAGAGCTAAGGTTAGGCACATTCGACCACAGGTTTGATGGACACAGATTGTTATTGTCATCATCATGTCGAATCTCCTATCTATATCGAACTGTTGTAGCAACGAAAACGAAAATAAAGCATTTGTTTATGTCGGATCTTTCGTTTTTCGGACTCTGCACTTTCGTTATCGTTTGTTAAAACGATAACGAAAATACCTGAAATTCGGATGAAAATGCATTTGGACGAAAACGAATGCACATGTCTACTGCACAGTGTTCACCTAAAGCTACCTGTAGAAGGTTGGTGGTGTTTTCCTGATCCTATCACTACTGCAGGCAGCTAAATAAGCTACAAGTTAGTGTAGTGCAAGCTCTGCACTGTGTTCACCTAAAGCTACTTGTAGAAGGTTGGTGGTGTTTTCCTGATCCTATTACTACCGCAGGCAGCAAAATAAGCTACAAGTTAGTGTAGTGCGAGCTCCGCACAGTGTTCACCTAAAGCTACCTGTAGAAGGTTGGTGGTGTTTTCCTGATCCTATCACTGCCGCAGGTAGCTAAATAAGCTACAAGTTAGTTTTTTGCGAGCTCTGCACAGTGTTCAGCTAAAGCTACCTGTAGAAGGTGGGTGGTGTTCTCATACTACAGGCAGGCAGTTGATTTTGCTAGCTGCAGTATCAGTACATATATATATATATCTATATATATATATATATATATATATATATATATATATATCCCAGCTTAGCGAAGCTACAGGCCATTAGTATGTCTGGAAGGCCAACAAGGAGAGGCAGACAGTCACAAGCCAATAAAAGAGGGCAAGCAGGCTCTTTGTCTAGAGGCAACAGTGCTGGTCGTGGAGACGGTGCATCCTCATCAGCACGTGGCCATGGGACACGCTTGGCCTTTTTTTCGGCAGCTGGCCGTTTTGAGCCGCAACATGCGGAAGACTTGGTCGAGAAGATGACCAAGCCGTCCTCATCCTCCTCATCCTCTCTCACCCATGCTCAGGGTACTTTGTCTGGCAAAGCAGCTGCCAACGCGGCCTCTTCCCTCAGCTCAATGTCATCAGTTACTCCTTCCCTAGCCCCACCATGTCCTCCTGAGGAGTCCCTTGAACTGTTTGACTACAGTGTTGGGTACATGCTCCAGGAGGATGCTCAGCATTTGGAAGGCTCTGATGATGATACTAAGCTAGATGAAGGCAGTAACGTGAGCACGGACAGAGGGGGTGCCCAAGAAGGACAGCAATCTGGCAGTCATGCTCCCCCTGCTGCAGCATACTGCCAGGTTTGCTCCAGTGATGAGGAGGGAGAGGATGATGAGGTCACTGACTCAACGTGGGTGCCTGATAGGAGAGAGGAGGAGGAGGCACATCACCAACGAGGTTAACTAAGTTTCACCGCGCATTGGCAGCTGGGAAGGATGCAGGACAAGGTGCAGTAGTGTTGGAGGTTGTTCCACCACCACGCCTCCAAAATGCCACTACTAATGATTGTGACACACCTCTCTCCTCCACCCCCTCCTCTTCTTCCTCCATGGCCTCTTCCAGTGCTTTGTCCTCGGAACCAGCGGTGCTCCGTAGGTGTTCAAGGGGCTACGCAAGTACGCAGGCCAAAAGATGCCATGCGGTGCTTGAGCTGGTGTGCTTGGGGGACAGGAGCTACACTGGGGCAGAGGTTCTGTCAGCTCTGCAGGGGCAGGTTCAGAGGTGGTTGACGCCACGCCAACTTAAGGCAGGAATGATGGTTTGCGACAATGGCACCAACCTCCTCTCTGCCCTCCGACAGGGACAAATGACCCATGTGCCCTGTTTGGCTCACGTCCTTAACTTGGTGGTGCAGCGTTTCTTGGGCAGGTGCCCGGGCTTACAGGATGTCCTGAGGCAGGCCAGGAAAGTCTGTGTGCATTTCCGCCGGTCATATAATGCCAGTGCTCTAATCTGGGACATGCCCACCAGGTGGAACTCAACGTTGGCCATGCTGCAGCGGCTGCACACGCAGCAGAGGGCCATCAATGAGTACCTGTGCGACTATGGCACCAGGACAGGGTCAGGGGAGCTTGTTTTTTTTCCCCACGCCAGTGGGCCATGATCAGGGATGCATGCACTGTCCTGTCACCATTTGAGGAGGCCACAAGGATGGTGAGCAGTGACAGTGCATGCATCAGTGACACTGTCCCCCTTGTCCACCTGTTGGAGCACACGCTGCGTGGAATAATGGACAGGGCACTTGAGGCAGAACAGAGGCAGGAAGAGGAGGACTTCCTTAGCTCTCAAGGTCCCCTTTATCCAGACAGTGTTTCTGCGTGCCCGCCGATCACACAGGAAGAGGACGAGGAGGAGGAGGATTGTGTTAGTATGGAGGTGGAGCCTGGCACTCAGCATCAGCAGCAGTCTTTAAGGGATCAGTCCCAAGAAACACATGGACTTGTACGTGGCTGGGAGGAGGTGGCTGCGGACCATGTCGTCCTTAGTGACCCAGAGGACTCCGGACCGAATGCCTCAGCAAACCTACGCTGCATGGTCTCCCTGATCCTGCAAAGCCTGCGTAAGGATCCTCGTATTCGTGGTATTAAGGAGAAGGACCAATACTGGCTGGCAACCCTCCTTGATCCACGTTACAAGGGTTAGGTTGCGGACCTAATCTTGCCATCGCAGAGGGAGCAGAGGATGAAACATCTTCGGGAGGCCTTGCAGAAAGGTCTGTGCAACGCATTCCCAGAGACTGGGAGGTTACAAACTCCTGTTTCTGGACAACGTGTTGCTGAGGCTTCAGTTAGTCAAAGAATGAGCGGTGGAGAAGGCGGCCGTCTGACCGATGCGTTCAGACAATTTCTTAGTCCGCAGCCCCTAGGTATGATCAGTTCCAGCAACCATCGCCAGCGTCTGTTTTACATGGTGCAGGAATACCTAGGGGCAAGATCTGACTTGGACACTTTTCCCACCGAAAATCCTTTGGGTTACTGGGTCTTGAGGATGGATCACTGGCCAGAGCTTGCACAGTATGCAATTGAGCTACTGGCCTGTCCTGCATCCAGCGTTCTTTCGGAACGCACATTCAGTGCTGCTGGAGGCTTTGTAACCGATCAAAGGGTGCGTCTTTCCACCGACATGATCGATCGACTGACCTTCATAAAAATGAATTCTGTCTGTAAGGGGTTGCAGTGTTGTGGCACCAGCACCAGTGCCTAAGGCCCAATTTTTCAGCCCCTGTTCAACAGGGGCATGCAATTACAATTCTTGATCTAATATTTCACAGCAGGGCCCTGTGAGGGCTTACAGTGTTGTGGCCACAACAACACCTAAGGCCCAAATTTCTGCTGAGTATATAGGGCAGGCCCCTACTTTCAAACATCCAAATTACAAACGACTCCTACTTGCAAACGGAAGGAGACAACAGGAAGTGAGATGAAATCTACCCCTAGGAAGGGAAATTCTTTCCTGTAAGAGTTAATATGGGGAAAACATTTCTCCTTTCCACTGATGCTTTATCATAAATCATTGTTTCACAAAAAAAAACAAATTTTCAAAAAACATTTGTCATTGGGACAAAAAGTGAGATTCAATCTTCTGAAGAGGAGCACAGACAGCAAAACAAATGTCACAGGGGTGATAACCCTTCCCTATGTTTTCCAAAAAGCTTAAAAAATTTTTTTGGCTGGAGCTAAATACATTAAAAATGTACCCGTGACTTCCGGTTCCGGCGCCACATGAGGAGGAGGTAGTGAGCTCCAGCTCCCGCAGCGCTCCTCCATAAACTGCCTTCTAAGCCGACTACAGCTCTGAGGAGACCCCCCCGCACTACTGACACAAAGCGGGCTCCCATGGATCGCTTTGTGAAGCGATCGTACGCCCGGGCGGTGACATCCACGATCCCCACCGGAGGAGACACAGTGGCGGACACAGCCAAGATGGCGGCCGCTCCAGGCATGGTGGAGCAGACACACATGCAGCCTCAACAGCAGCCACAGCTCCCCTCAGCTCCAGACTTAACAGGTATGGACCCTACCTCCCCTGCTGGAATCGCACAAGCAGTAGTTACACTGCTGGGTCCCACTCTTACAGCTACTGTTGATGCAGCAGTCCATAGAGGGTTAGAGCAGCTGCACATTGACTTACAAGCACAGGCACAGAGAATTAATCAGGTGGAGGATAGGATATCCTCCCTGGAAGATGAACTCACAGCCTCATCTGCAGCAGTGGCACGTCTCACAGCTACTAACAGGGACATTTGGGACAAACTCGACGATCTCAAAAATCGTTTGAGGAGAAATAATTTACGCATCATTGGTCTGCCTGAATCTATATCCACACCGCAGCTAACAAACATATGCGCAAAAATCATCCCAGAACAACTGGGCCTTCGCATACCTTGCACTATTGAACGCGCTCACCGCATAGGACAATTCTCAGAAGCTCACGCCAAACCCCGCCACGTCATCGTCAAGTACCTCAACTACGCGGACAAGAACGCCATAATGCAAAAGTTTCGCAGTTCACGTTCCTTAATGGTCGATGGCGCTAAACTCCTACTTTTTGCAGATTACTCCATGGAGGTGATGAAACAACGTAAAGCATTTTTACCAATCTGCTCCACCCTTCATCATAACCAAATCGGGTTCTCCTTAGCCTACCCAGCTGTCCTCCGCATCCAAACACATGAAGGAGAACACCTCACGTTCCACACACCTGAAGAGGCGGAACATTACCTCGCCATCCGTGGAAATGAAATGGAACATAGCAACACTGAAGAAAACCCACTATCGTCATCGCCATCGGCAGTAAAGGCACCACCCAGGCACCAACGCAGTCCCACTAAACCCCCATACAAGCGCAGCCGCTTTATCAACCAGGAAGATCGATCTCAAATTCGCTGAAGGACTCCAGGAACTCTAAATAATCAATCGTGCTCGCACGGATGGGTAATATTACCCCCCCCTTTACCTCTAACCTGGTCTCTCCCTATTATACCTGTTAGCCTGTTTATTTGTACAGTTACATACGGTTGCATTTAATCATTAGCTCAAGGTCTGGTTGTAATGCTTCTCAGCCTGATTTATTTTATAACCCCCCAGCTTCCACTTTTTGTATGCCCAAAGGGTCAACCTACTACCTTAGGTGATGTCTACGGCTATTAACCACTCACCGGTCGGGCCCTTTGATTGAGGCCCCTTTTATTTACTTTTATTTTTTCTTCACCAAGCCTATTTTATGGAACGGATACAAGCGGACATTTCCCTGACCCTCCTTCCCTGTCTAACCCCCTTCCACCAACCCCTACCTATCCCCCCTCCCCCCCTTCCTTCCCCCCCTTCCCACCTCTTCCTTCCTTCCCCCACTCCTCTTAGCCGAAATCATGCTCATATTTGAGGAGCTAGCGGGTCGCTGAGAGGCATTATGGTTAGTGGAAACTCATGTGGAAAAAAGTGAAGTACACTGTTTGTAGTTTGTTTTTTTTTAACCGAAACGTTGTTTTAATACAGCTCTTTTCTCATTTATTAATAGCTATGCAATTCATGTTTGCCTTCTTAGTACCTTTACTTATATGTAACCTACAATATTCGGGTGATTCCAGTATGGTTGACACTGTACTTACCAGGTGGCTCTCGGACAAGCCTCCTACTCATTATCTTTATTATCTCCAGTCATGTCTCTCTCAGCTGACGGGAATCACCTGAAATTTATTTTGTGGAATGTTAAGGGGCTCCGATCCCCAAATAAACATATGTCCATTCTCAGACACCTGCGACGTCTCCGGGCAGATGTGGCTCTATTGCAGGAGACACACCTGTCCGCAGATGACTTAGCACGCCTTAAGAAAATGTGGGTGGGATCTGTATACGGATCACCTGCCATGGGCCGTAAAGCTGGTGTAGCTATTATAATACATAAAAACCTACGACACTCCATCAGAGAAGTCAGGGCTGACTCCCTAGGCCGCAAATTGACTATACATATGACTATAGGAGACAAAGCGGTGGCTATCACCAATATCTATGCCCCCAACTCCCTAGACGTTTCCTTCTTCCAAGACATGGTACAATGGATTCTTACTGCCCCTGAGGTTTTACATTTAGTAGGCGGAGACTTTAATGCTGTCATGTCCACACTGGCAGACCGCACATATCGCCCTACACAAAGGACACGTGCCGATTCCCCTATGACACCAATCTCTACCCCCTTAACGCACTCCATTGACTCTATGCATTTTCTTGACATCTGGCGACTGAGACACCCTACAGACAGAGAGTACACTTTTTTCTCGCCCCCACATAATACCTTCTCTCGCATAGATTACTTTTTCGCCTCCCCAGCCCTAGTTTCTGTAATAAACACCCCAGACATTTATGATGCCAGAATTTCAGATCACAGCCCCATTGCAGTTCATCTGACCCAGACCACGGCCTCAACTCCTTCCCCTACATGGCGTTTCCCTTCATATTTAGCGGACAATGAAGACTTCCGACACGTATTGCACCAAACATGGGAAGAATATATCTCCACAAATGGAGCACATATATCTGACCCAAACCTCTTCTGGGAAGCGGGTAAAGCCTTCCTGCGGGGTAAAATCATCTCCTACACCGTTCAATTTAAAAAGCACACCCGACAACAATATATGAAAGCAAGTGAAGACTTGCGTGTAGCCCATGAAAAACTGACACTGAACCGCACTCTAACTAACATACAGGAATGGAGGCAAGCCAAGGGCGCCTTTGATCTCTGGGCAGAGCATCAAGAAGCTGCTAAAACTTCATATTCTACTCTGCACTTTCACAGGTTTGGCAACAAGGCAGGCAGATTGCTTGCTAGATTATGTTCGGGACCAAGACGTCCTACACATATCCCAAACTTGAAAAATGCCTCCGGCTCGCTAGTTGCTTCGCCTGCCGAGGTCAGCAAACTACTTGCAGACTATTATACAGATTTATACCGAGCTGACCCAGCAGATCAAACTGCCACGGAAGCTCTATTAGCCAAGATTCCTCTGCCCAGACTTCAAACGACGCAACTGGAGGCACTAAACGCACCTATCACTCTAGAAGACATACAACACACGATCAAATCTATGGCTTCTGCCAAAGCTCCAGGTCCAGATGGATTCACTGCTGAATTCTTCAAACTCACAACTGACTTTATTCCCCACACCCTGAAGCATGTCTATGCAGCCTTGTGGGATGGAGGTCCATACCTCCCCACAGGAACACAGGCCCATATCAAATTAATTGCCAAAAAGGGGAAAGATCCTCTACTCCTAGGCTCCTACCGTCCAATTTCATTAATAAATGTGGATGTAAAAATCCTATCTAAAATAGTAGCGTCACGCTTAGCTCTCCTGCTCCTGTCCCTACTACACCCAGCCCAATCTGGCTTTGTCTCAGGACAATCAGCTACACTAAACATCCGTAAGGTCTTAATGGCTCTAGAATATGCTAAAACCCACCCCGACCAAGACGTCGCAATTATGTCCCTAGATGCCGAAAAAGCCTTTGACAACATTGGTTTCTCATGGCTATTCACGGTAATGGAGAAATTCGGCTTTTCAGGACAAATCACAAAATTCCTATCATCAATGTATGCTTCCCCATCGGCGCGCCTTGTCACTCCGGACTTCATGTCAGACACCATCCCTTTAGCGAAGGGAACGCGACAGGGATGCCCGCTATCCCCGTTGCTATTCAACATTGCGATTGAACCCCTGTCTAGAATCCTCAACTCAACCGAGGGAGTCAGTGGCATCACTATGGGTAACCAAACACTTCGCTCTGCGCTATTTGCGGACGATATTTTATTGTTTTCTACTGACCCCGTATCGGACTTTGACAGACTGAAACAACTCTTTGTGGCCTTCCGAATCTGCTCTGGCTTTCGAATAAACTTTGATAAGAGTGAAATCTTAGCATTGCACCCACGCCTCTCTACTAAATGGGCACACATGTCCCCGCTGGCCATTGCATCCCAATATATTACATACTTGGGAATAAACATAGGGCGTGACCCATCCTCATTATATGTACTCAACTACCCTCCCTTGGATGCCAAAATAATCAGGGAATTGGAGGCTTGGGGTGCCCTTCCCCTCTCGCTCTTTGGGAGATGCCACCTCTTTAAAATGGTCTCATTTGCACGTCTGCTGTATCCCATGCAGACCATACCTCTATTACTGAGGCACTCAGATGTACAGAAACTTCAGAAGGCACTGACAGCTTTCCTATGGTCGGGCAAAAAACCGCGCATTGCGCTTCAAAAATTATGTCTCCCGAAGAGCGAGGGGGGGGCAGGGCTCCCTAACATTCGTTTCTATAACTTCGCTTGTTTACTCAGACAGGGCCTAGATTGGTTAACGGGAAGTTCCAAATATTCTAATCACGACCTGGAAGATTCTATGGCTTACCCCTACAATCTTACAGGCATCCTCCACTCTAATCCTAACAACCTGCCTTGCTACCTCAAAACTAGCATACTTTTCAGAGATACTGTCATCGCCTGGAGAGAGGTCAGAAAACTACTTGGACTCCCCTCTAGCATTTCTAAACACCTGGCAATACAAGGCAACCCTATGTTCATACCTTCTACTCTACATAAAGCCTATACCCAATGGCAATCCAGAGGCCTCACAAAGATAACTTCAATGTACCAAGATAAGCCATGTTCATTCAAGCCGTACCAAACCTTGATGCGAGAATTCTCCCTGCCGACAACTCACAGCTTCTACTATCACCAACTTACGGATTTTCTGAGAACATGCTGTGCTCCTGATTCGGACCCCTTTAAACCATCCTTTATTGACAACATAATACAAAGCAAAGAGTACTCTATCTCCACCATCTACTCCCATCTCATTCAACACCAATCGCGGAAATATTTCCTCGCACCCTTCCAAAAATGGTCTCACCTCCTGGGGGATGAAGACTAGGGATGAGCCGAACACCCCCCGGTTCGGTTCGCACCAGAACCCGCGAACGGACCGAAAGTTCGCACGAACGTTAGAACCCCATTGACGTCTATGGGACTCGAACGTTCGAAATCAAAAGTGCTCATTTTAAAGGCTAATTTGCATGGTATTGTCCTAAAAAGGGTTTGGGGACCCGGGTCCTACCCCAGGGGACATGTATCAATGCAAAAAAAACTTTTAAAAACGGACATTTTTTCGGGAGCAGTGATTTTAACCACTTGCCGACCGCCTCACGCCTATATACGTGAGCAGAGCGGCACGGGCAGGCAAAATCACGTACCTGAAACGTGATTGCCTTCCCGCGGGTGGGGGGTCCGATCGGACCCCCCCCGGTGCCAGCTGCGGTCGGCATTTGGTTGGAAGCGATGGGAGACGAGGGGGAGGCCATCCGATCGTGGCCCCCCCCTCGCGATCGCTCCCAGCCAATGACAAACATCCCCTGCCTCTGTATAGTACACAGAGGCAGAGGATGTGATGTCATCTCTCCTCGGCTCGGGAGTTTCCGTTCCAGCGCCGAGGGGAGATGACATGTAAGTGCACCAACACTCACACACACACAGTAGAACATGCCAGGCATACCTTACACCCCCGATCGCCCCCCGATCCCCCCCCCAATCACCCCCCCCCCCCTGTCACAAACTGACACCAAGCAGGTTTTTTTGTTTTTTTGTTTTTTTTTTCCTGATTACTGCATAGTGTCAGTTTGTGACAGTTAGCAGTGTTAGGGTAGTGACTGTTACCCCCCTGTAGGTCTAGGGTACCCCCCTTACCCCCCCTAATAAAGTTTTAACCCCTTGATCACCCCCCGTCACCAGTGTCGCTAAGCGATCATTTTTCTGATCGCTGTATTAGTGTCGCTGGTGACGCTAGTTAGGGACGTAAATATTTAGGTTCGCCGTCAGCGTTTTATAGCGACAGGGACCCCCATATACTACCGAATAAATGTTTTAACCCCTTGATTGCCCCCTAGTTAACCCTTTCACCACTGATCACCGTATAACCGTTACGGGTGACGCTGGTTAGTTTGTTTATTTTTTATAGTGTCAGGGCACCCGCCGTTTATTACCAAATAAAAGTTTAGCCCCCTGTAGGTCTAGGGTACCCCCCTTACCCCCCCCCTAATAAAGTTTTAACCCCTTGATTACCCCCTGTCGCCAGTGTCGCTAAGCGATCATTTTTCTGATCGCTGTATTAGTGTCGCTGGTGACGCTAGTTAGGGACGTAAATATTTAGGTTCGCCGTCAGTGTTTTATAGCGACAGGGACCCCCATATACTATCTAATAAATGTTTTAACCCCTTGATGGCCCCCTAGTTAACCCTTTTACCACTGATCACCGTATAACCGTTACGGGTGACGCTGGTTAGTTTGTTTATTTTTTATAGTGTCAGGGCACCCGCCGTTTATTACCGAAAAAAGGTTTAGCCCCCTGATCGCCCGGCGGTGATATGCGTCGCCCTAGGCAGCGTCAGATTAGCACCAGTACCGCGAACACCCATGCACGCACCGTACACGCACCGTACACCTCCCTTAGTGGTATAGTATCTGAACGCATCAATATCTGATCCGATCAGATCTATACTGGCGTCCCCAGCAGTTTAGGGTTCCCAAAAACGCAGTGTTAGCGGGATCAGCCCAGATACCTGCTAGCACCTGCGTTTTGCCCCTCCGCCCGGCCCAGCCCAGTCCAGCCCACCCAAGTGCAGTATCGATCGATCACTGTCACTTTTTTTTGTAGCGTTTTGGTGAACTGGCAAGCACCAGCGGCCTAGTACACCCCGGTCGTAGTCAAACCAGCACTGCAGTAACACTTGGTGACGTGGCGAGTCCCATAAGTGCAGTTCAAGCTGGTGAGGTGGCAAGCACAAGTAGTGTCTCGCTGCCACCAAAAAGACAAACACAGGCCCGTCGTGCCCATAGTGCCCTTCCTGCTGCATTCGCCAATCCTAATTGGGAACCCACCGCTTCTGCAGCGCCCGTACTTCCCCCATTCACATCCCCAACCAAATGCAGTCGGCTGCATGAGAGGCATTTATATATCCTCCCAAGTACCCCTACCCAACGAACCCCCCCAAAAAAGATGTTGTGTCTGCAGCAAGCGCGGATATAGGCGTGACACTCACTATTATTGTCCCTCCTGTCCTGACAATCCTGGTCTTTGCATTGGTGAATGTTTTGAACGCTACCATTCACTAGTTGAGTATTAGCGTAGGGTACAGCATTGCACAGACTAGGCACACTTTCACAGGGTCTCCCAAGATGCCATCGCATTTTGAGAGACCCGAACCTGGAAGCGGTTACAGTTATAAAAGTTACAGTTACAAAAAAAAAGTGTAAAAAAAAAAAAAACACAAACAAAAATAAAAAAAAATAGTTGTCGTTTTATTGTTCTCTCTCTCTATTCTCTCTCTCTATTGTTCTGCTCTTTTTTACTGTATTCTATTCTGCAATGTTTTATTGTTATTATGTTTTATCATGTTTGCTTTTCAGGTATGCAATTTTTTATACTTTACCGTTTACTGTGCTTTATTGTTAACCATTTTTTTGTCTTCAGGTACGCCATTCACGACTTTGAGTGGTTATACCAGAATGATGCCTGCAGGTTTAGGTATCATCTTGGTATCATTCTTTTTAGCCAGCGGTCGGCTTTCATGTAAAAGCAATCCTAGCGGCTAATTAGCCTCTAGACTGCTTTTACAAGCAGTGGGAGGGAATGCCCCCCCCCCACCGTCTTCCGTGTTTTTCTCTGGCTCTCCTGTCTCAACAGGGAACCTGAGAATGCAGCCGGTGATTCAGCCAGCTGACCATAGAGCTGATCAGAGACCAGAGTGGCTCCAAACATCTCTATGGCCTAAGAAACCGGAAGCTACGAGCATTTTATGACTTAGATTTCGCCGGATGTAAATAGCGCCATTGGGAAATTGGGGGAGCATTTTATCACACCGATCTTGGTGTGGTCAGATGCTTTGAGGGCAGAGGAGAGATCTAGGGTCTAATAGACCCCAATTTTTTCAAAAAAGAGTACCTGTCACTACCTATTGCTATCATAGGGGATATTTACATTCCCTGAGATAACAATAAAAATGATTTAAAACCCCTGTCCCCCCTGCTCTCGCGCTAAGGCGAACGCAAGCGGCGGTCTGGCGTCAAATGTAAACAGCAATTGCACCATGCATGTGAGGTATCACCGCGAAGGTCAGATCGAGGGCAGTAATTTTAGCAGTAGACCTCCTCTGTAAATCTAAAGTGGTAACCTGTAAAGGCTTTTAAAGGCTTTTAAAAATGTATTAATTTTGTTGCCACTGCACGTTTGTGCGCAATTTTAAAGCATGTCATGTTTGGTATCCATGTACTCGGCCTAAGATCATCTTTTTTATTTCATCAAACATTTGGGCAATATAGTGTGTTTTAGTGCATTAAAATTTAAAAAAGTGTGTTTTTTCCCCAAAAAATGCGTTTGAAAATCGCTGCGCAAATACTGTGTGAAAAAAAAAAAAATGAAACACCCACCATTTTAATCTGTAGGGCATTTGCTTTAAAATAATATATAATGTTTGGGGGTTCAAAGTAATTTTCTTGCAAAAAAAAATAATTTTTTCATGTAATCAAAAAGTGTCAGAAAGGGCTTTGTCTTCAAGTGGTTAGAAGAGTGGGTGATGTGTGACATAAGCTTCTAAATGTTGTGCATAAAATGCCAGGACAGTTCAAACCCCCCCCAAATGACCCCATTTTGGAAAGTAGACACCCCAAGCTATTTGCTGAGAGGCATGTCGAGTCCATGGAATATTTTATATTGTGACACAAGTAGCGGGAAAGAGACAAATTTTTTTTTTTTTTTTTTTTTTTGCACAAAGTTGTCACTAAATGTTATATTGCTCAAACGTGCCATGGGAATATGTGAAATTACACCCCAAAATAAATTCTGTTGCTTCTCCTGAGTACGGGGATACCACATGTGTGGGACTTTTTGGGAGCCTAGCCGCGCACGGGACCCCGAAAACCAAGCACCGCCTTCAGGCTTTCTAAGGCCGTAAATTTTTGATTTCACTCTTCACTGCCTATCACAGTTTCGGAGGCCATGGAATGCCCAGGTGGCACAACCCCCCCCCAAATTACCCCATTTTGGAAAGTAGACACCCCAAGCTATTTGCTGAGAGGTATAGTGAGTATTTTGCAGACCTCACTTTTTGTCACAAAGTTTTGAAAATTGAAAAAAGAAAAAAAAATTTTTTTTTTCTGGTCTTTCTTCATTTTCAAAAACAAATGAGAGCTGCAAAATACTCACCATGCCTCTCAGCAAATAGCTTGGGGTGTCTACTTTCCAAAATGGGGTCATTTGGGGGGGGTTTGTGCCATCTTGGCATTTTATGGCCTTCAAAACTGTGATAGGTAGTGAGGAGTAAAATCAAAAATGTATGCCCTTAGAAATCCTGAAGGTGGTGCTGGGTTTTCGGGGCCCCGTACGCGGCTAGGCTCCCAAAAAGTGCCACACATGTGGTATCCCCGTACTCAGGAGAAGCAGCTGAATGTATTTTGGGGTGCAATTCCACATATGCCCATGGCCTGTGTGAGCAATATATCATTTAGTGACAACTTTTTGTAAATTTTTTTTTTTTTTTTTTTTTTGTCATTATTCAATCACTTGGGACAAAAAAAAAAATATTCAATGGGTTCAACATGCCTCTCAGCAATTTCCTTGGGGTGTCTACTTTCCAAAATGGGGTCATTTGGGGGGGTTTTGTACTGCCCTGCCATTTTAGCACCTCAAGAAATGACATAGGCAGTCATAAACTAAAAGCTGTGTAAATTCCAGAAAATGTACCCTAGTTTGTAGACGCTATAACTTTTGCGCAAACCAATAAATATACGCTTATTGACATTTTTTTTAACCAAAGACATGTGGCCGAATACATTTTGGCCTAAATGTATGACTAAAATTTAGTTTATTGGATTTTTTTTATAACAAAAAGTAGAAAATATCATTTTTTTTCAAAATTTTCAGTCTTTTTCCGTTTATAGCGCAAAAAATAAAAACGGCAGAGGTGATCAAATACCATCAAAAGAAAGCTCTATTTGTGGGAAGAAAAGGACGCAAATTTCGTTTGGGTAGAGCATTGCATGACCGCGCAATTATCAGTTAAAGCGACGCAGTGCCGAATTGTAAAAAGTGCTCTGGTCAGGAAGGGGGTAAATCCTTCCGGGGCTGAAGTGGTTAATGATGCTTAAAGTAAAAAAAAAAAGTGAAATATTCCTTTAAATATCGTACCTGGGGGGTGTCTATAGTATGCCTGTAAAGTGACGCGTGTTTCCCATGTTTAGAACAGTCCCTGCACCAAATGTCATTTTTAAAGGAAAAAATCTCATTTAAAACTGCTTGCGGGTTTAATGTCATGTCGGGTCATGGCAATATGGATGAAAATCAGTGAGACAAATGGCATGGGTACCCCCCAGTCCATTACCAGGCCCTTTGGGTCTTGTATGGATATTAAGGGGAACCCCGCACCCAAATTAAAATAAGGAAAGGTGTGGGGCCACCAGGCCCTATATACTCTGAACAGCAGTATACAGGCGGTGCAAACAAGACAGGGACTGTAGGTTTGTTGTTAAGTAGGATCTGTTTGTAATTTTGAACATTTTTAACGTGTTTAGCTCCAGCCAAAAAATCTTTTCTAAGCTTTTTGGAAAACATAGGGAAGGGTTATCACCCCTGTGACATTTGTTTTGCTGTCTTTCCTCCTCTTCAGAAGATTTCACTTCACTTTTTTGTCCCAATGAAAAATGTTTTTTGAAAATTTGGGTTTTTTTGTGGAACAAGGATTGGAAAGCATCAGTGGAGAGGGGAAATTGTTTTCCCATATTAACTCTTACAGGAGAGAATTTCCCTTCCTAGGGGTAGATTTCATCTCACTTCCTGTTGTCTCCTTCCGTTTGCAAGTAGGAGTCGTTTGTAAGTTAGATGTTTGAAAGTAGGGTCCTGCCCTATATACTCAGCAGAAATTTGGGCCTTAGGTGTTGCTGTGGCCACAACACTGTAAGCCCTCACAGGGCCCTGCTGTGAAATATTAGATCAAGAATTGTAATTACATGCCCCTGTTGAACAGGAGCTGAAAAATTAGGCCTTAGGCACTGGTGCTGGTGCCACAACACTGCAACCCCTCACAGACACTCTAGTTGGAACGCAGGAACGAGCCCTGCTGCAAAGTATTGCTTCAAAAATTGTAATTACACGCCCCTGTTAGACAGGGGCAGAAAAATTGGGCCTTAGGCACTGGTGCTGGTGCCACAACACTGCAACCCCTCACAGACACTCTAGTTGGAACGCAGGAACGAGCCCTGCTGCAAAGTATTGCATCAAAAATTGTAATTACACGCCCCTGTTAGACAGGGGCAGAAAAATTGGGCCTTAGGCACTGGTGTTGGTGCCACAACACTGCAACCCCTCACAGACACTCTAGTTGGAACGCAGGAACGAGCCCTGCTGCAAAGTATTGCATCAAAAATTGTAATTACACGCCCCTGTTAGACAGGGGCAGAAAAATTGGGCCTTAGGCACTGGTGCTGGTGCCACAACACTGCAACCCCTCACAGACACTCTAGTTGGAATACAGGAACGAGCCCTGCTGCAAAGTATTACATCAAAAATTGTAATTACACGCCCCTGTTAAACAGGGGCTGAAAAATTGTGCCTTAGGCACTGGTGGTGGCGCCCAGAACCAAAAATGTTCTTACAAGCTATCAGCGTGATGATTGAGGAGGAAGAGGATAATTACTCAGGGATAGTCACTCAGCATCAGCATAGGCAGTCTTTGAAGGGATCTGAGATTTCAAAAAAAATTATTCGGTTACATCAGCATCAGGTGCTTGGTAGCTGGTGGTGATCCAAGACTGATTCATTTTTATGAAGGTCAGCCGATCGACCGAGTCGGTGGACAGACGCACCCTGTGATCGGTTACCACGCCTCCAGCAGCACTGAATGTGCGTTCCGAAAGAACGCTGGATGCAGGACAGGCCAGAAGCTCAATTGCATACTGTGCAAGCTCTGGCCAGTGATCCATCCTCAAGACCCAGTAACCCAGAGGATTTTCGGTGGGAAAGGTGTCCAAGTCTGATCTTGCCCCTAGGTATTCCTGCACCATGTAAAACAGACGCTGGCGATGGTTGCTGGAACCGATCATACCTTGGGGCTGCGGACCAAAAAATTGTCTGAACGCATCGGTCAGACGGCCACCTTCTCTGACTGACCGCTCACCGCTCCTTCTTTGACTGACCGAAGCCTCAGCAACACGTTGTCCAGAAACAGGAGTTTGTAACCTCCCAGTCTCTGGGAACGCGTTGCACAGACCTTTCTGCAAGGCCTCCCGAAGATGTTTCATCCTCTGCTCCCTCTGCGATGGCAAGATAAGGTCCGCAACCTTACCCTTGTAACGTGGATCAAGGAGGGTTGCCAGCCAGTATTGGTCCTTCTCCTTGATACCACGAATACGAGGATCCTTACGCAGGCTTTGCAGGATCAGGGAGGCCATGCAGCGTAGGTTTGCTGAGGCATTCGGTCCGGAGTCCTCTGGGTCACTAAGGACAACAACGTCCGCAGCCACCTCCTCCCAGCCACGTACAAGTCCATGTGTTCCTTGGGACTGATCCCTTAAAGACTGCTGCTGATGCTGAGTGCCAGGCTCCACCTCCATACTGACACAATCTTCCTCCTCCTCCTCCTCGTCCTCTTCCTGTGTGATCGGCGGGCACGCAGGAACACTGTCTGGATAAAGGGGGCCTTGAGAGCTAAGGAAGTCCTCCTCTTCCTGCCTCTGTTCTGCCTCAAGTGCCCTGTCCATTATTCCACGCAGCGTGTGCTCCAACAGGTGGACAAGGGGGACAGTGTCACTGATGCATGCACTGTCAGTGCTCACCATCCTCGTGGCCTCCTCGAATGGTGACAGGACAGTGCATGCATCCCTGATCATGGCCCACTGGCGTGAGGAAAAAAAACCAAGCTCCCCTGACCCTGTCCTGGTGCCATAGTCGCACAGGTACTCATTGATGGCCCTCTGCTGCGTGTGCAGCCGCTGCAGCATGGCCAACGTTCAGTTCCACCTGGTGGGCATGTCACAGATTAGGTGGTTCTTGGGCAGGTTAAACTCCTTTTGGAGGTCCGTCAGCCGAGCACTGGCATTATATGACCGGCGGAAATGCACACAGACTTTCCTGGCCTGCCTTAGGACATCCTGTAAGCCCGGGTACCTGCCCAAGAACCGCTGCACCACCAAGTTAAGGACGTGAGCCAAACAGGGCACATGGGTCATTTGTCCCTGTCGGAGGGCAGAGAGGAGGTTGGTGCCATTGTCGCAAACCACCATTCCTGCCTTAAGTTGGCGTGGCGTCAACCACCTCTGAACCTGCCCCTGCAGAGCTGACAGAACCTCTGCCCCAGTGTGGCTCCTGTCCCCCAAGCACACCAGCTCAAGCACCGCATGGCATCTTTTGGCCTGCGTACTTGCGTAGCCCCTTGAACGCCTACGGAGCACCGCTGGTTCCGAGGAAGAGGCCATGGAGGAAGAAGAAGAGGAGGGGGTGGAGGAGAGAGATGTGTCACAATCAGCATTTTGGAGGCGTGGTGGCGGAACAACCTCCAACACTACTGCACCTTGTCCTGCATCCTTCCCAGCTGCCAGCAGAGTCACCCAATGCGCCGTGAAACTTAGGTAACGTCCCTGTCCATGCCTGCTGGACCATGAGTCAGCGGTAATATGCACCTTACCGCTGTCCAGCGAGGCATGGACATTGCCTTCCACATGCCGGTAGAGAGCCAGAATCGCCTTCCGTGAGAAAAAGTGGCGTTTGGGTACCTGCCACTGAGGAACCGCACATTCCACAAACTCACGGAAGGGGGCAGAGTCTACCAACTGAAAAGGCAGCAGTTGAAGTGCTAGCAATTTTGCCAAGCTAGCATTCAACCGCTGGGCATGTGGATGGCCGGGAGCAAACTTCTTTCGGCGGTGCAGCAGCTGGGGCAGGGAAATTTGCCTGGTACAATCTGACGTTGGTGTACCAAAAGCAGATTGCTCACAAGTACTTGGCTGTGACACACCTAATTCTACACCTTCATTCCTCTCACTGCAGGTCTCAGAGAGGACTGAAGGTCTAGTGGGGTTGGAAATCTCAGCTGATGAGGAGCAAGGAGAGATCCTCTTTGTTCTTTGGTGTGGGTCTTTTAGATACGCTTGCCAACGAACTGCATGGCAGGTCAACATATGTCTGGTCAAGCATGTGGTACCCAAGCGGGAGATGTTTTGGCCACGCGAGATACGCTTGAGACATATGTTGCAAATAGCAGCGGTGCGATCTGATGCACTCGTCTCAAAAAAGGCCCACACCAAAGAACTTTTTGAATAACGCGCAGAGACTGCAGCGCCCTGCACATGTGGAGCTTTGGGGTGTGATGCAGTCAATGTGCTGCCCTTAGGCTGGCCCCTGGAGGGCATCCTGCCTCGTTGGTGATGTGCCGCCTCCTCCTCCTCCTCCTCCTCCTCTCTCCTATCAGGCACCCACGTTGAGTCAGTGACCTCATCATCCCCTCCCTCCTCATCACTGGAGCAAACCTGGCAGTATGCTGCAGTAGGGGGAGCATGACTGCCAGATTGCTGTCCTTCTTGGGCACCCCCTCTGTCCGTGCTCATGTTACTGCCTTCATCGAGCTCAGTATCATCATCAGAGCCTTCCAAACGCTGGGCATCCTCCTGGAGCATGTACCCAACACTGTGGTCAAACAGTTCGAGGGAATCCTCAGGAGGACATGGTGGAGCTAGGGAAGGAGTCACTGATGACATTGAGCTGAGGGAAGAGGCCGCTGCTTTGCCAGACAAAGCACCCTGGGCATGCGTGAGAGAGGATGAGGAGGATGAGGACGGCTTGGTCATCCACTCGACCAAGTCTTCCGCATGTTGCGGCTCAACACGGCCAGCTGCCGAAAAAAAGGCCAAGCGTGTCCCATGGCCACGTGCTGATGAGGATGCACCGTCTCCACGACCAGCACTAGACACAGAGCCTGCTTGCCCTCTCTTATTGGCTTGTGACTGTCTGCCTCTCCTTCTTGGCCTTCCAGACATACTAATGGCCTGTAGCTGCACTAAGCTGGGATAGAACACCTGTAATTTTCTTCAGGTAGCTTTATATACTGTAACCAGACAAGCCTGCCTGTCAGTAGGAAGATAAAAGGAACGGATCTAGCTGAACACTGTGAGCAGGACGCACTGTACTAAATGTAAATAGTCTAGCTGCCTGACCGTGGTACTAATAGGATCAAATAGAACACCTGTAATTTTCTTCAGGTAGCTTTATATACTGTAACCAGACAAGCCTGCCTGTCAGTAGGAAGATAACAGGAACGGATCTAGCTGAACACTGTGAGCAGGACGCACTGTACTAAATGTAAATAGTCTAGCTGCCTGACCGTGGTACTAATAGGATCAAATAGAACACCTGTAATTTTATTCAGGTAGCTTTATATACTGTAACCAGACAAGCCTGCCTGTCAGTAGGAAGATAACAGGAACGGATCTAGCTGAACACTGTGAGCAGGACGCACTGCACTAAATGTAAATAGTCTAGAAGATAACAGGAATGGATCTAGCTGAACACTGTGAGCAGGACGCACTGCACTAAATGTAAATAGTCTAGAAGATAACAGGAACGGATCTAGCTGAACACTGTGAGCAGGACGCACTGCACTAAATGTAAATAGTCTAGAAGATAACAGGAACGGATCTAGCTGAACACTGTGAGCAGGACGCACTGCACTAAATGTAAATAGTCTAGAAGATAACAGGAACGGATCTAGCTGAACACTGTGAGCAGGACGCACTGCACTAAATGTAAATAGCAGGAACGGATCTAGCTGAACACTGTGAGCAGGACGCACTGCACTAAATGTAAATAGCAGGAACGGATCTAGCTGAACACTGTGAGCAGGACGCACTGCACTAAATGTAAATAGCAGGAACGGATCTAGCTGAACACTGTGAGCAGGACGCACTGCACTAAATGTAAATAACAGGAACGGATCTAGCTGAACACTGTGAGCAGGACGCACTGCACTAAATGTAAATAGTCTAGAAGATAACAGGAACGGATCTAGCTGAACACTGTGAGCAGGACGCACTGCACTAAATGTAAATAGCAGGAACGGATCTAGCTGAACACTGTGAGCAGGACGCACTGCACTAAATGTAAATAGCAGGAACGGATCTAGCTGAACACTGTGAGCAGGACGCACTGCACTAAATGTAAATAGCAGGAACGGATCTAGCTGAACACTGTGAGCAGGACGCACTGCACTAAATGTAAATAACAGGAACGGATCTAGCTGAACACTGTGAGCAGGACGCACTGCACTAAATGTAAATAGCAGGAACGGATCTAGCTGAACACTGTGAGCAGGACGCACTGCACTAAATGTAAATAGCAGGAACGGATCTAGCTGAACACTGTGAGCAGGACGCACTGCACTAAATGTAAATAGTCTAGAAGATAACAGGAACGGATCTAGCTGAACACTGTGAGCAGGACGCACTGCACTAAATGTAAATAGTCTAGATAGAAGATAACAGGAACGGATCTAGCTAAACTGAATACAGTGTATATATATATATATGCAACACCTGGGATGCATATATATACACAATACACTGTAAGTGCAGCTAACTGACTGACTGTTCTACCTAATCTATCTAACTCAAATCAAATGACACTGTCTCTCTCTCTCTCTATCTCTCAGCACACCGGAACACACACTACACAGGGCCGCCGTGCAGGCGGCCTTATATAGTGTGGGGCGTGTACTAAATCCCCTGAGTCATAATTGGCCAAAGCCACCCTGGCTTTGGCCAATTACAGCTCTCTCTACTGACGGCGCTGTGATTGGCCAAGCATGCGGGTCATAGTGCATGCTTGGCTAATCATCAGCCAGCAATGCACTGCGATGCCGCAGTGAATTATGGGCCGTGACGCGCCACACGAATTTGGCGCGAACGGCCCATATCGTTCGCAATTCGACGAACGGTCGAACAGCCGATGTTCGAGTCGAACATGGGTTCGACTCGAACACGAAGCTCATCCCTAATAGGGATGAGCTTCGTGTTCGAGTCGAACCCATGTTCGACTCGAACATCGGCTGTTCGACCGTCCGTCGAATTGCGAACGTTATGGGCCGTTCGCGCCAAATTCGTGTGGCGCGTCACGGCCCATAATTCACTGTGGCATCGCAGTGCATTGCTGGCTGATGATTGGCCAAGCATGCACTATGACCCGCATGCTTGGCCAATCACAGCGCCGTCAGTAGAGAGAGCTGTAATTGGCCAAAGCCAGGGTGGCTTTGGCCAATTATGGCTCAGGGGATTTAGTACACGCCCCACACTATATAAGGCCGCCTGCACGGCGGCCCTGTGTAGTGTGTTCCGGTGTGCTGATAGAGAGAGAGACAGACAGTGTCATTTGATTTGAGAGCTAGATTAGGCTAGATCTGTTCCTGCTCTTTACATTTAGTGCAGTGCGTCCTGCTCACAGTGTTCAGCTAGATCTGTTCCTGCTCTTTACATTTAGTGCAGTGCGTCCTGCTCACAGTGTTCAGCTAGATCCGTTCCTGCTCTTTACATTTAGTGCAGTGCGTCCTGCTCACAGTGTTCAGCTAGATCTGTTCCTGCTATTTACATTTAGTGCAGTCAGTGCGTCCTGCTCACAGTGTTCAGCTAGATCCGTTCCTGGTATTTACATTTAGTGCAGTGCGTCCTGCTCACAGTGTTCAGCTAGATCCGTTACTGCTATTTACATTTAGTGCAGTCAGTACGTCCTGCTCACAGTGTTCAGCTAGATCCGTTCCTGGTATTTACATTTAGTGCAGTGCGTCCTGCTCACAGTGTTCAGCTAGATCCGTTCCTGCTATTTACATTTAGTGCAGTGCGTCCTGCTCACAGTGTTCAGCTAGATCCGTTCCTGCTATTTACATTTAGTGCAGTGCGTCCTGCTCACAGTGTTCAGCTAGATCCGTTCCTGCTATTTACATTTAGTGCAGTCAGTGCGTCCTGCTCACAGTGTTCAGCTAGATCCGTTCCTGCTATTTACATTTAGTGCAGTCAGTGTGTCCTGCTCACAGTGTTCAGCTAGATCCGTTCCTGCTATTTACATTTAGTGCAGTCAGTGCGTCCTGCTCACAGTGTTCAGCTAGATCCGTTCCTGCTATTTACATTTAGTGCAGTGCGTCCTGCTCACAGTGTTCAGCTAGATCCGTTCCTGCTATTTACATTTAGTGCAGTGCGTCCTGCTCACAGTGTTCAGCTAGATCCGTTCCTGCTATTTACATTTAGTGCAGTGCGTCCTGCTCACAGTGTTCAGCTAGATCCGTTCCTGCTATTTACATTTAGTGCAGTCAGTGCGTCCTGCTCACAGTGTTCAGCTAGATCCGTTCCTGCTATTTACATTTAGTGCAGTGCGTCCTGCTCACAGTGTTCAGCTAGATCCGTTCCTGCTATTTACATTTAGTGCAGTGCGTCCTGCTCACAGTGTTCAGCTAGATCCGTTCCTGCTATTTACATTTAGTGCAGTGCGTCCTGCTCACAGTGTTCAGCTAGATCCGTTCCTGCTATTTACATTTAGTGCAGTGCGTCCTGCTCACAGTGTTCAGCTAGATCTGTTCCTGCTATTTACATTTAGTGCAGTCAGTGCGTCCTGCTCACAGTGTTCAGCTAGATCTGTTCCTGCTATTTACATTTAGTGCAGTCAGTGCGTCCTGCTCACAGTGTTCAGCTAGATCCGTTCCTGCTATTTACATTTAGTGCAGTGCGTCCTGCTCACAGTGTTCAGCTAGATCTGTTCCTGCTATTTACATTTAGTGCAGTCAGTGCGTCCTGCTCACAGTGTTCAGCTAGATCCGTTCCTGTTATCTTCCTACTGACAGGCAGGCTTGTCTGGTTACAGTATATAAAGCTACCTGAAGAAAATTACAGGTGTTCTATCCCAGCTTAGTGCAGCTACAGGCCATTAGTATGTCTGGAAGGCCAAGAAGGAGAGGCAGACAGTCACAAGCCAATAAGAGAGGGCAAGCAGGCTCTGTGTCTAGTGCTGGTCGTGGAGACGGTGCATCCTCATCAGCACGTGGCCATGGGACACGCTTGGCCTTTTTTTCGGCAGCTGGCCGTGTTGAGCCGCAACATGCGGAAAACTTGGTCGAGTGGATGACCAAGCCGTCCTCATCCTCCTCATCCTCTCTCACCCATGCCCAGGGTGCTTTGTCTGGCAAAGCAGCGGCCTCTTCCCTCAGCTCAATGTCATCAGTGACTCCTTCCCTAGCTCCACCATGTCCTCATGAGGATTCCCTCGAACTGTTTGACCACAGTGTTGGGTACATGCTCCAGGAGGATGCCCAGCATTTGGAAGGCTCTGATGATGATACTGAGCTCGATGAAGGCAGTAACATGAGCACGGACAGAGGGGGTGCCCAAGAAGGACAGCAATCTGGCAGTCATGCTCCCCCTGCTGCAGCATACTGCCAGGTTTGCTCCAGTGATGAGGAGGGAGGGGATGATGAGGTCACTGACTCAACGTGGGTGCCTGATAGGAGAGAGGAGGAGGAGGAGGAGGAGGAGGCGGCACATCACCAACGAGGCAGGATGCCCTCCAGGGGCCAGCCTAAGGGCAGCACATTGACTGCATCACACCCCAAAGCTCCACATGTGCAGGGCGCTGCAGTCTCTGCGCGTTATTCAAAAAGTTCTTTGGTGTGGGCCTTTTTTGAGACGAGTGCATCAGATCGCACCGCTGCTATTTGCAACATATGTCTCAAGCGTATCTCGCGTGACCAAAACATCTCCCGCTTGGGTACCACATGCTTGACCAGACATATGTTGACCTGCCATGCAGTTCGTTGGCAAGCATATCTAAAAGACCCACACCAAAGAACAAAGAGGATCTCTCCTTGCTCCTCATCAGCTGAGATTTCCAACCCCACTAGACCTTCAGTCCTCTCTGAGACCTGCAGTGAGAGGAATGAAGGTGTAGAATTAGGTGTGTCACAGCCAAGTACTTGTGGGCAATCTGCTTTTGGTACACCGACGCCAGATTGTACCAGGCAAATTTCCCTGCCCCAGCTGCTGCACCGCCGAAAGAAGTTTGCTCCCAGCCATCCACATGCCCAGCGGTTGAATGCTAGCTTGGCAAAATTGCTAGCACTTCAACTGCTGCCTTTTCAGTTGGTAGACTCTGCCCCCTTCCGTGAGTTTGTGGAATGTGCGGTTCCTCAGTGGCAGGTACCCAAATGCCACTTTTTCTCACAGAAGGCGATTCCAGCTCTCTACCGGCATGTGGAAGGCAATGTCCATGCCTCGCTGGACAGGGCGGTCAGCGGTAAGGTGCATATTACCGCTGACTCATGGTCCAGCAGGCATGGACAGGGACGTTACTTAAGTTTCACGGCGCATTGGGTGACTCTGCTGGCAGCTGGGAAGGATGCAGGACAAGGTGCAGTAGTGTTGGAGGTTGTTCCGCCACCACGCCTCCAAAATGCTGATTGTGACACACCTCTCTCCTCCACCCCCTCCTCTTCTTCTTCCTCCATGGCCTCTTCCTCGGAACCAGCGGTGCTCCGTAGGCGTTCAAGGGGCTACGCAAGTACGCAGGCCAAAAGATGCCATGCGGTGCTTGAGCTGGTGTGCTTGGGGGACAGGAGCCACACTGGGGCAGAGGTTCTGTCAGCTCTGCAGGGGCAGGTTCAGAGGTGGTTGACGCCACGCCAACTTAAGGCAGGAATGGTGGTTTGCGACAATGGCACCAACCTCCTCTCTGCCCTCCGACAGGGACAACTGACCCATGTGCCCTGTTTGGCTCACGTCCTTAACTTGGTGGTGCAGCGGTTCTTGGGCAGGTACCCGGGCTTACAGGATGTCCTGAGGCAGGCCAGGAAAGTCTGTGTGCATTTCCGCCGGTCATATAATGCCAGTGCTCGGCTGACGGACCTCCAAAAGGAGTTTAACCTGCCCAAGAACCGCCTAATCTGTGACATGCCCACCAGGTGGAACTCGACATTGGCCATGCTGCAGCGGCTGCACACGCAGCAGAGGGCCATAAATGAGTACCTGTGCGACTATGGCACCAGGACAGGGTCAGGGGAGCTTGGTTTTTTTTCCCCACGCCAGTGGGCCATGATCAGGGATGCATGCACTGTCCTGTCACCATTTGAGGAGGCCACGAGGATGGTGAGCACTGACAGTGCATGCATCAGTGACACTGTCCCCCTTGTCCACCTGTTGGAGCACACGCTGCGTGGAATAATGGACAGGGCACTTGAGGCAGAACAGAGGCAGGAAGAGGAGGACTTCCTTAGCTCTCAAGGCCCCCTTTATCCAGACAGTGTTCCTGCGTGCCCGCCGATCACACAGGAAGAGGAGGAGGAGGAGGAGGAGGAGGAGGAAGATTGTGTCAGTATGGAGGTGGAGCCTGGCACTCAGCATCAGCAGTCTTTAAGGGATCAGTCCCAAGGAACACATGGACTTGTACGTGGCTGGGAGGAGGTGGCTGCGGACGTTGTTGTCCTTAGTGACCCAGAGGACTCCGGACCGAATGCCTCAGCAAACCTACGCTGCATGGCCTCCCTGATCCTGCAAAGCCTGCGTAAGGATCCTCGTATTCGTGGTATCAAGGAGAAGGACCAATACTGGCTGGCAACCCTCCTTGATCCACGTTACAAGGGTAAGGTTGCGGACCTTATCTTGCCATCGCAGAGGGAGCAGAGGATGAAACATCTTCGGGAGGCCTTGCAGAAAGGTCTGTGCAACGCGTTCCCAGAGACTGGGAGGTTACAAACTCCTGTTTCTGGACAACGTGTTGCTGAGGCTTCGGTCAGTCAAAGAAGGAGCGGTGGAGAAGGTGGCCGTCTGACCGATGCGTTCAGACAATTTTTTGGTCCGCAGCCCCAAGGTATGATCGGTTCCAGCAACCATCGCCAGCGTCTGTTTTACATGGTGCAGGAATACCTAGGGGCAAGATCAGACTTGGACACCTTTCCCACCGAAAATCCTCTGGGTTACTGGGTCTTGAGGATGGATCACTGGCCAGAGCTTGCACAGTATGCAATTGAGCTACTGGCCTGTCCTGCATCCAGCGTTCTTTCGGAACGTACATTCAGTGCTGCTGGAGGCGTGGTAACCGATCACAGGGTGCGTCTGTCCACTGACTCGGTCGATCGGCTGACCTTCATAAAAATGAATCAGTCTTGGATCACCACCAGCTACCAAGCACCTGATGCTGATGTAACTGAATAATTTTTTTCAGATCCCTTCAAAGACTGCCTATGCTGATGCTGAGTGACTATCCCTGAGTAATTATCCTCTTCCTCCTCAATCATCACGCTGATAGCTTGTAAGAACATTTTTGGTTCTGGGCGCCACCACCAGTGCCTAAGGCACAATTTTTCAGCCCCTGTATAACAGGGGCGTGTAATTACAATTTTTGATGTAATACTTTGCAGCACGGCTCGTTCCTGCATTCCAACTAGAGTGTCTGTGAGGGGTTGCAGTGTTGTGGCACCAGCACCAGTGCCTAAGGCCCAATTTTTCTGCCCCTGTCTAACAGGGGCGTGTAATTACAATTTTTAAAGCAATACTTTGCAGCAGGGCTCGTTCCTGCGTTCCAACTAGAGTGTCTGTGAGGGGTTGCAGTGTTGTGGCACCAGCACCAGTGCCTAAGGCCCAATTTTTCTGCCCCTGTCTAACAGGGGCGTGTAATTACAATTTTTGATGCAATACTTTGCAGCAGGGCTCGTTCCTGCGTTCCAACTAGAGTGTCTGTGAGGGGTTGCAGTGTTGTGGCACCAGCACCAGTGCCTAAGGCCCAATTTTTCTGCCCCTGTCTAACAGGGGCGTGTAATTACAATTTTTGATGCAATACTTTGCAGCAGTGCTCGTTCCTGCGTTCCAACTAGAGTGTCTGTGAGGGGTTGCAGTGTTGTGGCACCAGCACCAGTGCCTAAGGCCCAATTTTTCTGCCCCTGTCTAACAGGGGCGTGTAATTACAATTTTTGATGCAATACTTTGCAGCAGGGCTCGTTCCTGCGTTCCAACTAGAGTGTCTGTGAGGGGTTGCAGTGTTGTGGCACCAGCACCAGTGCCTAAGGCCTAATTTTTCAGCTCCTGTTCAACAGGGGCATGTAATTACAATTCTTGATCTAATATTTCACAGCAGGGCCCTGTGAGGGCTTACAGTGTTTTGGCCACAGCAACACCTAAGGCCCAAATTTCTGCTGAGTATATAGGGCAGGACCCTACTTTCAAACATCTGACTTACAAACGACTCCTACTTGCAAACGGAAGGAGACAACAGGAAGTGAGATGAAATCTACCCATAGGAAGGGAAATTCTCTCATGTAAGAGTTAATATGGGAAAACAATTTCTCCTTTCCACTGATGCTTTCCAATCCTTGTTCCACAAAAAAACCCAAATTTTCAAAAAACATTTTTCATTGGGACAAAAAAGTGAGGTGAAATCTTCTGAAGAGGAGGAAAGACGCAAAACAAATGTCACAGGGGTGATAACCCTTCCCTATGTTTTCCAAAAAGCTTAGAAAAGATTTTTTGGCTGGAGCTAAACACGTTAAAAATGTTCAAAATTACAAACAGATTCTACTTAACAACAAACCTACAGTCCCTGTCTTGTTTGCACCGCCTGTATACTGCTGTTCAGAGTATATAGGGACCTTTCCTTATTTTAATTTGGGTGCGGGGTTCCCCTTAATATCCATACAAGACCCAAAGGGCCTGGTAATGGACTGGGGGGTACCCATGCCGTTTGTCTCACTGATTTTCATCCATATTGGCAGGACCCGACATGACATTAAACCCGCAAGCAGTTTTAAATGAGATTTTTTCCTTTAAAAATGACATTTGGTGCAGGGACTGTTCTAAACATGGGAAACACGCGTCACTTTACAGGCATACTATAGACACCCCCCAGGTACGATATTTAAAGGAATATTTCACTTTTTTTTTTTTACTTTAAGCATCATTAAAATCACTGCTCCCGAAAAAACGGCCGTTTTTAAAAGTTTTTTTTGCATTGATACATGTCCCCTGGGGTAGGACCCGGGTCCCCACACCCTTTTTAGGACAATACCATGCAAATTAGCCTTTAAAATGAGCACTTTTGATTTCGAACGTTCGAGTCCCATAGACGTCAATGGGGTTCTAACGTTCGTGCGAACTTGCGGTCCGTTCGCGGGTTCTGGTGCGAACCGAACCGGGGGGTGTTCGGCTCATCCCAATCCCTAATGAAGACCTACCCGACAAAATCCTTGACGGATATAGGCTCATACTTAAGCTTACAATTTCTGAGACCTGGCGTGAGACCCAATTTAAGATCATCCACAGAGCATACTTCCCTTTCCGTTTTAACAAAGAAGACCCGTCTCAAGCGCTTTGCCCATGGTGCTCTCTGCCAAGACCCACACTGCTACACAGGCTCTGGGAGTGTCCTGTTGTTACCAACTATTGGAATGATGTGATTGCCTACATCAACAAAATCAGTCATATCAACCTTCACAGAGACTGCCTACTATGCCTATTCAGCATTACGCCTTCAGCCTCCTCCTCGTCTTCACTGGACTCTCCTAACATACCACACTGGGCTCATATTTGTCTTCTTGTAACCCGCAGGACGATCATGTCCCACTGGATCACGACATCACCGCCTAGTCTACCTGCGGTTATAAAAGCTCTGACATCATTATTTTATTTGGAAAGATTGGATCTCATCACGTCAAACCTCCGATTTACCCCACGATTTTTCAAACGATGGAGAAGGTTTCTAGAAGCCACATTTCCTCAACGGACTATCCAAGACATAATGCATCCATTTCGTTACACAGAGTGGTACCTGACAAGAGATATTTCTAACTCGCTTGGAAAACTTAAACTACCTCCAGTGTCAGACCCTTCTTCATTTAAACCACCTTAAGCTGTCTAAGCTGTCTACATCCGCCTACAGCTCCTTAACATCCACCAACTTCATATATTCAGCCATGGGACTTTCTTCACCCGAACAAATTGTTTTGACCAAACCATAATGTAGGTTATTTAGTTAGACATGTTTAAAAGTTGCCTCCATTCCCTAAAGGTACAAAAATTTCCAATAGACCAGATTTGGCAGTTCCTGCCTAATGTTAGTGATAGGCCGGTAAAAGTGAATTGCATTTCCCCTTCCCCCTTCCTTCCCCTTTCCCTCTCCCCCGTCTTCCCTATAATTGTCTTTAGATATAATAGCCAATATGTATCAGGAACAGCTGTATATCTTTGCCTTATACTTGCATTGTAAAATGTTTTCTATGGAAATACTTTGAAAAAATCAATAAATATTTTTCAAAAAAAAAATGTACCCGTTCATAATTGCAAACAGATTCTACTTAACAACAAACCTACAGTCCCTGTCTTGTTTGCACCGCCTGTATACTGCTGTTCAGAGTATATAGGGCCTGGTGGCCCCACACCTTTCCTTTTTTTAATTTGGGTGCAGGGTTCCCCTTAATATCCATACAAGACCCAAGGGCCTGGTAATGGACTGGGGGGGTACCCATGCCGTTTGTCTCACTGATTTTCATCCATATTGCCAGGACCCGACATTACATTAAAGCCGCAAGCAGTTTTAAATTACTTTTTTTCCTTTAAAAAAGACATTTTGTGCAGGGACTGTTCTAAGCATGGGAAACACGCGCCACTTTACAGGCATACTATAGACACCCCCCAGGTACGATATTTAAAGGAATATTTCACTTTTTTTTTTACTTTAAGCATCATTAAAATCACTGCTCCCGAAAAAACTGCAGTTTTTACAACTTTTTTTGCATTAATACATGTCCCCTGGGTCAGGACCCGGGTCCCCAAACCCTTTTTAGGACAATACCATGAAAATTAGCCTTTAAAATTAGCACTTTTAATTTCGAACGTTCGAGTCCCATAGACGTCAATGGGGTTCTAACGTTCGTGCAAATTTTCGGTCTGTTCGCAGGTTCTGGTGCAAACCGAACCGGGGGGAGGGGGTGTTCGGCTCATCCCTAGTGGCAAGTAGGGATGAGCCGAACACCCCCCGGTTTGGTTCGCACCAGAACCTGCGAACGGACCGAAAATTCACACGAACGTTAGAACCCCATTAAAGTCTATGGGACTCGAACGTTTAAAATCAAAAGTTCTAATTTTAAAGGCTAATTTGCATGGTATTGTCTTAAAAAGGGTTTAGGGACCTGGGTCCTGCCCCAGGGGACATGTATCAATGCAAAAAAAAGTTTTAAAAATGGCAGTTTTTTTCGGGAGCAGTGATTTTAATGATGCTTAAAGTGAAAAAAAAGTGAAATATTCCTTTAAATATCGTACCTGGTGGGTGTCTATAGTATACCTGTAAAGTGACGCGTGTTTCCCGTGCTTAGAACAGTCCCTGCACAAAATGACATTTTTAAAGTAATAAAAGTCATTTAAAACTGCTTACGGCTTTAATGTAATGTCTGGTCCCGGTAATATGGATGAAAATCGGTGAGACAAACGGCATGGGTACCCCCCCCAGTCCATTACCAGGCCCTTTGGGTCTTGTATGGATATTAAGGGGAACCCGCACCCAAATTAAAAAAAGGAAAGGCGTGGGGCCCCAGGCCCTCTGAACAGCAGTATACAGGCGGTGCAAACAAGACAGGGACTGTAGGTTTGTTGTTAAGTAGAATCTGTTTGTAATTTTGAACTGGTACATTTTTAAAGTGTAACTCCAGCCAAAAAATCTATTTTTAAGCTTTTTGGAAAACATAAGGAAGGGTTATCACCCCGGTGACATTTGTTTTGCTGTCTGTGCACCTCTTCAGAAGATTTTACCTCACTTTCTGTCCCAATGACAAATGTTTTTTGACAATTTGGGGTTTTTAGTGAAACGAGGATTGGTGATAAAGCATCAGTGGAACGGAGACACGTTTTTCCCATATTAGCTCTTATGCCCCGTACACACGGTCGGATTTTCCGACGGAAAATGTGTGTTAGGACCTTGTTGTCGGAATTTCCGATCGTGTGTACACAAATCTGACGCACAAAGTGCCATGCATGCTCAGAATAAATAAAGAGATGAAAGCTATTGGCTACTGCCCCGTTTATAGTCCCGACGTACCTGTTTTACGTCACCGCGTTCAGAATGGTCGGATTTTCAGACAACTTTGTGTGACCATATGTATGCAAGACAAGTTTGAGCCAACATCCGTCTGAAAAAATCCTAGGATTTTGTTGTCGGAATGTCCGATCAATGTCCAACCGTGTGTACGGGGCATTACAGGAGAGAATTTCCCTTCCTAGGGGTAGCTTTCATCTCACTTCCTGTTGTCTCCTTCCGTTTGCAATTAGTAGCTGTTTGTAAGTTGGATGTTTGAAAGTAGGGACCTGCCCTATATACTCTGCAGAAATTTGGGCCTTAGATGTTGGTGTTGCCACAACACTGTAAGCCCTCACAGTTACTCTTGGTGGGCGCAGGAACTGGCTCTGCTGTGAAATATTAGATAAAGAATTGTAATTACACGCCCCTGTTAAACAGGGGCTGAAAAATTGGGCCTTTGGTGGTGGTGGTGCTGTGCCACAACACTGTAAGTCCTCACAGTTACTCTTGGTGGGCGCAGAAACGGGCCCTGCTGTGAAATATTAGATCAAGAATTGTAATTACACGCCCCTGTTCAACAGGGGCTGAAAAACTGGGCCTTAGCCACTGGTGGCGACGCCCAGAAACAAAAATATTCTTACAAGCTATCAGCATGTTCATTGAGGAGGAAGAGGATAGTCACTCAGCATAAGAGGATAGTCACTCAGCATCCACATAGGCAGTCTTGAAGGGATCTGACATTTCAAAAAAAATTATTTGGTTACAGCAGCATCAGGTGCTTGGTAGCTGGTGGTGATCCAAGACTGATTCATTTTTATGAAGGTCAGTCGATCAACCGAGCCGGTGGACAGGCGCACCCTGTGATCGGTTACAAAACCTCCAGCAGCACTGAATTTGCTTTCCAAAAGAACGCTGGATGTAGGACAGGCCAGTAGCTCAATTGCATACTGTGCAAGCTCTGACCAGTGATCCATCCTCAAGACCCAGTAACCCACAGGATTTTCGGTGGGAAAGGTGTCCAAGTCAGATCTTGCCCCTAGGTATTCCTGCACCATGTAAAACAGACGCTGGCGATGGTTGCTGGAACCGATCATACCTTGGGGCTGCAGACTAAAAAATTGTCTGAACGCATTGGTCAGACGGCCACCTTCTCCACCGCTCCTTCTTTGACTGACCAAAGCCTCAGCAACACGTTGTCCAGGAACAGGAGTTTGTAACCTCCTAGTCTCTGGGAACTCGTTGCACAGACATTTCTGCAAGGCCTCCCAAAGATGTTTCATCCTCTGCTCCCTCTGCGATAGCAAGATAAGGTCCACAACCTTACCCTTGTAATGTGGATCAAGGAGGGTCGCCAGCCAGTATTGATTCCTCTCCTTGATACCACAAATACGAGGATCCTTCCGCAGGCTTTGCAGGATCAGGGAGGCCATGCAGCGTAGGTTTGCTGAGGCATTCGGTCCGGAGTCCTCTGGTTCACTAAGGACGACATGATCTGCAGCCACCTCCTCCCAGCCATGTACAAGTCCATGGGTTTCTTGGGACTGTAAATGATCCCTTAAAGACTGCTGCTGATGGTGAGTGCCAGACTCCACCTCCATGCTGACACAATCCTCCTCTTCCTTCTCCTCATCCACTTCCTCCTCATCTTCCTGTGTGATCAGTGGGACACAGGAACACTGTCTGGATAAAGGGGGCCTTGAGAGCTAAGGAAGTCCTCCTCTTCCTGCCTCTGTTCTTCCTCTAGTGCCCTGTCCATTATTCCACGCAGCATGTGCTCCAACAGGTGGACAAGGGAGACAGTGTCACTGATGCATGCACTGTCATTGCTTACCATTCTCGTGGCCTCCTCAAACGCTGACAGGACAGTGCATGCATCCCTGATCATGGCCCACTGGCGTGGGGAAAAAAGCAAGCTCCCCTGATCCTGTCCTGGTACCATTGTCGCACAGGTACTCATTGATGGCCCTCTGCTGCATGTGAAGCAGCTGAAGCATGGCCAACGTTGATTTCCACCTGGTGGGCATGTCACAGATTAGGTGGTTCTTGGGCAGGTTAAATTCCTTTTGGAGGTCAGTCAGCCGAGCACTGGCATTATATGACCTGCGGAAATGCACACAGAATTTCCTGGCCTGCCTCAGGACATCCTGTAAGCCCGGGTACCTGCCCAAGAACCGCTGCACCACCAAGTTAAGGACGTGAGCCAAACAGGGCTCATGGGTCAGTTGTCCCTGTCGGAGGGCAGAGAGGAGGTTGGTGCCATTGTCGCAAACCACCATACCTGCCTTAAGGTGTGGCAGAATCACCACTAGTAGTATTTTGGAGGCGTGGTGGCAGAACAACCTCCAACACTACTGTACCCTGTCCTGCATCCTTCCCAGCTGCCAGAAGAGTCACGCAGTGCGCGGTGAAAGATAGGTAACGTTCCTGTCCATGCTTGCTGGACCATGAGTCAGCGGTAATATGCACCTTACCGCTGACCCCCCTGTCCAGCGAGGCCACGACGTTGCCTTCCACATGCCGGTAGAGAGCCGGAATCGCCTTCCGTGAGAATAAGTGGCGTTATGGAAAACGTGCCACTGAGGAATCGCACATTCCACAAACTCACAGAAGGGGGCAGAGTCTACCAACTGGAAAGGCAGCAGTTGAAGTGCTAGAAATTTAGCCAAGCTAGCATTCAACCGCTGGGCACGTGGATGGCTGGGAGCGAACTTCTTTCGGCGGTGCAGCAGCTGGGGCAGGGAAATTTGCCTGGTACAATCTGACATCGGTGTATCGATAGCAGATCGCCCCCAAGTACTTGGCTGTGACACACCTAATTCTATACCTTCATTCCTCTCAGTGCAGGTCTCAGAGAGGACTGAAGGTATAGTGGGGTTGGAGATCCCAGCTGATGAGAAGCAAGGAGAGGTCCTCTTTGTTCTTTGATAGGGATGAGCTTTGTGTTCGAGTCAAATCCATGTTCGACTCGAACATCGGCTGTTTGATCGTTCGTCGAATTGCGAACGATATGGGCTGTTCGCGCCAAATTCGTGTGCCGCGTCACGGCCCATAATTCGATAATTAAAGGAGATTTTGCGCAATATTTACGAGAGTGATGTGAATTATAATAGGGTAGGGACAAAAGTGATTAAAGTATTGGTAACTGTGATAATGTTGATTAGGATCTACGATCTCTATGTTAGAACATATGTCTATTACCACTGATTAACAGTAAAGTGATGGTGCTATGTTTGAAGTGAATACGTGCAAGTGGCTGAAATAACAAAACGACCATAAAGTGACAACTAGCTAAGATACCATAAATAAATTGATATAAATAAATATTAGTGAATAAAAATCCTTAATTAAAAATATTTTTATACTGTGGATAATTGATAAAGTGCAACCCATCAAAAGGATAAATATATTATACACAGACAAATATCAACAGTGAACTACAATTAATGCAATCATTATACAAATAAATGTGCCTTTAAAATGTGATGACAGCATTGTAAGATTGAAAAAGAAAAGTTCATAAATTCATAGATAGGTGGCGCTATTGCAGAGGTAAAGAAGTCCTTCCATTAAGATCTGTGTATGTCTTATGTGTTGAATGAGTTGTTCCTATAGTGGTGCCTCCTAGTTCGGTCTCTCAGAACTCTCACCTTAAAGTAGTAGAAATCAAGCTGTGGTAATATACTTTTTGAAGTGTGGAACTACTGTCTGAAAACTTCTCCTTCTTGATGCTTAACTCTCCATGTTATCTCCTTATTTCCTCCGCTCTGGTGCAGCTCAAACCCAGGGGGAGAAGAAGGGGGGAGGGGAGGGGGGAGACAAAAGGAGGGGAGAGGGAGAGAGAAGACAGGCTCCACTAGTGTATTATTGTTTATAAGCAAAGGGGGTATTTATTTGATATATGCTCTTACATTTACTAGCATACAAATAGGCAGAGTAAAGAACGGATGAGAAGTCTGGCGTTCTCAGCGCCCTCTCACTTGTGTTGACAGCTGTGTGCCGCTCCAGCCAATCCCTACGCGTTACGACACGTCACGTGTCTTCATCTGGGGAGCCTGTCTTGCACCTTTGTGGTATAATTTTAGCAGATTGACCTTTGAAGAAGACCTGGAATATATAGGTCGAAACGCGTCAGGTCTACAATCCAGATATTTGTCAACACATATGCAATGTTGTTATGAATACGTGCTTACATTGTATGTGTTGAGTGTCATGTGATTTGTAAACACTCTGTATTGGAGCTCATTTTTTAACCAGTGTGTTGAAGCTACTTTTGTACAATAAAATTTATCTACTTTTATACATATTGGCCTTCTACCCTCCTTTTTGCTGCCTAAAAACCCCACTTGGGGAATCCTTTCCTTTTTGTCTTGACCACTAGGGGTGAGCAGCACTCCCTACCCTTCCCTGTGTCCCCCCCTATCTATGAATTTATGAACTTTTCTTTTTCAATCTTACAATGCTGTCATCACATTTTAAAGGCACATTTATTTGTATAATGATTGCATTAATTCTAGTTCACTGTTGATATTTGTCTGTGTATAATATATTTATCCTTTTGATGGGTTGCACTTTATCAATTATCCACAGTATAAAAATATTTTTAATTAAGGATTTTTATTCACTAATATTTATTTATATCAATTTATTTATGGTATCTTAGCTAGTTGTCACTTTATGGTCGTTTTGTTATTTCAGCCACTTGCACGTATTCACTTCAAACATAGCACCATCACTTTACTGTTAATCAGTGGTAATAGACATATGTTCTAACATAGAGATCGTAGATCCTAATCAACATTATCACAGTTACCAATACTTTAATCACTTTTGTCCCTACCCTATTATAATTCACATCACTCTCGTAAATATTGCGCGAAATCTCCTTTAATTATCATTCTATTAAGTGGTTGTGTGAGCACTTTTATTTTGCTGCAATATTTATTTATTAATCTACACTACTTAGTTATCAGTACTTTTTACATCTACCAGCGTGAAGGAAATTTTACCATTCACGGCCCATAATTCACTGCGGCATCGCAGTGCATTGCTGGCTGATGATTGGCCAAGCATGCACTATGACCCGCATGCTTGGCCAATCACAGCACCGTCAGTAGAGAGAGCTGTAATTGGCCAAAGCCAGGGTGGCTTTGGCCAATTATGGCCCGGGGGGTTAGAATATGCCCCACACTATATAAGGCCGCCTGCACTGCATGTTTAGAGAGAGAGAGAGAGACAGTGTCATTTCATTAGAGTTAGCTAGATTAGGCAGGACAGTCAGTGAGTTAGCTGCACTTACAGTGTATTGTGTATATATATGCATCCCAGGTGTTGCATATATATATATATATATATATATATATATATATATATATATATATATATATATATATATATATATATATGTATGTATATATATATATATATATATATATATATATATATATATACTGTATTCAGTTTAGCTAGATCCGTTCCTGTTATCTTCCTACTGACAGGCAGGCTTGTCTTGTTACAGTATTTACAGCTACCTGAAGAAAATTGCTGGTGTTCTTTTGATTCATTTAGTACCACAGTCAGGCAGCTAGACTATTTACAGTTAGTGTAGTGCGTCCTGCTCACAGTGTTCAGTTAAAGCTACAAGTTAGTTTAGTGTGACCTCTGCACAGTGTTCAGCTAAAACTACAAGTTAGTGTAGTGCATAGTGTTCAGCTAAAGCTACAAGTTAGTGTAGTGTGACCTCTGCACAGTGTTCAGCTAAAACTACAAGTTAGTGTAGTTTGTCCTCCTCACAGTGTTCAGCTAAAACTACAAGTTAGTGTAGTGAGACCTCTGCACAGTGTTCAGCTAAAGCTACAAGTTAGGGTAGTGTGTCCTCCTCACAGTGTTCAGCTAAAGCTACAAGTTGGTGTAGTGTGTCCTCCTCACAGTGTTCAGCGAAAACTACAAGTTAGTGTAGTGCGACCTCTTAGTGTAGTGCGACCTCTGCACAGTGTTCAGCTAAAGCTACAAGTTAAGGGTAGTGCATCCTCCTCACAGTGTTCAGCTAAAGCTACAAGTTAAGGGTAGTGCATCCTCCTCACAGTGTTCAGCTAAAGCTACAAGTTGGTGTAGTGTGTCCTCCTCACAGTGTTCAGCGAAAACTACAAATTAGTGTAGTGCGACCTCTGCACAGTGTTCAGCTAAAGCTACAAGTTAGTGTAGTGCGTCCTCCTCACAGTGTTCAGCTAAAACTACAAGTTAGTGTAGTGTGTCCTCCTCACAGTGTTCAGCTAAAGCTACAAGTTAGTTTAGTGTGACCTCTGCACAGTGTTCAGCTAAAGCTACAATTTAGGGTAGTGCGTCCTCCTCACAGTGTTCAGCTAAAGCTACAAGTTGGTGTAGTGGGTCCTCCTCACAGTATTCAGCGAAAACTACAAGTTAGTGTAGGGCGACCTCTGCACAGTGTTCAGCTAAAGCTACAAGTTAGTGTAGTGTGTCCTCCTCACAGTGTTCAGCTAAAACTACAAGTTAGTGTAGTGCGACCTCTGCACAGTGTTCAGCTAAAGCTACAAGTTAAGGGTAGTGCATCCTCCTCACAGTGTTCAGCTAAAGCTACAAGTTGGTGTAGTGTGTCCTCCTCACAGTGTTCAGCGAAAACTACAAGTTAGTGTAGTGCGACCTCTGCACAGTGTTCAGCTAAAGCTACAAGTTAGTGTAGTGCGTCCTCCTCACAGTGTTCAGCTAAAACTACAAGTTAGTGTAGTGAGACCTCTGCACAGTGTTCAGCTAAAGCTACAAGTTAGTGTAGTGTGTCCTCCTCACAGTGTTCAGCTAAAGCTACAAGTTAGTTTAGTGTGACCTCTGCACAGTGTTCAGCTAAAGCTACAATTTAGGGTAGTGCGTCCTCCTCACAGTGTTCAGCTAAAGCTACAAGTTGGTGTAGTGGGTCCTCCTCACAGTATTCAGCGAAAACTACAAGTTAGTGTAGGGCGACCTCTGCACAGTGTTCAGCTAAAGCTACAAGTTAGTGTAGTGTGTCCTCCTCACAGTGTTCAGCTAAAACTACAAGTTAGTGTAGTGCGACCTCTGCACAGTGTTCAGCTAAAGCTACAAGTTAAGGGTAGTGCATCCTCCTCACAGTGTTCAGCTAAAGCTACAAGTTGGTGTAGTGTGTCCTCCTCACAGTGTTCAGCGAAAACTACAAGTTTGTGTAGTGCGACCTCTGCACAGTGTTCAGCTAAAGCTACAAGTTAGTGTAGTGCGTCCTCCTCACAGTGTTCAGCTAAAACTACAAGTTAGTGTAGTTAGACCTCTGCACAGTGTTCAGCTAAAGCTACAAGTTAGTGTAGTGTGTCCTCCTCACAGTGTTCAGCTAAAGCTACAAGTTAGTTTAGTGTGACCTCTGCACAGTGTTCAGCTAAAGCTACAATTTAGGGTAGTGCGTCCTCCTCACAGTGTTCAGCTAAAGCTACAAGTTGGTGTAGTGGGCCCTCCTCACAGTATTCAGCGAAAACTACAAGTTAGTGTAGGGCGACCTCTGCACAGTGTTCAGCTAAAGCTACAAGTTAGTTTAGTGCGACCTCTGCACAGTGTTCAGCTAAAGCTACAAGTTAGTGTAGTGCGTTCTCCTCACAGTGTTCAGCTAAAACTACAAGTTAGTGTAGTGCGACCTCTGCACAGTGTTCAGCTAAAACTACAAGTTAGTGTAGTGTGTCCTCTTCACAGTGTTCAGCTAAACCTGCAAGTTATTTTTTTGCGAGCTCTGCACAGTGTTCAGCTAAAGCTACCTGTAGAAGGTTAGTGGTGTTTTCCTGATCCTATCACTACCGCATCCTCTCTCACCCATGCTCAGGGTACTTTGTCTGGCAAAGCAGCGGCCTCTTCCCTCGGCTCAATGTCATCAGTGACTCCTTCCCTAGCCCCACCATGTCCTCCTGAGGAATCCCTCGAACTGTTTGACCACAGTGTTGGGTACATGCTCCAGGAGGATGCCCAGCGTTTGGAAGGCTCTAATGATGATACTGAGCTAGATGAAGGCAGTAATGTGAGCACGGACAGAGGGGGTGCCCAAGAAGGACAGCAATCTGGCAGTCATGCTCCCCCTGCTGCAGCATACTGCCAGGTTTGCTCCAGTGATGAGGAGGGAGGGGATGAGGAGATCACTGACTCAATGTGGGTGCCTAAATGGGTGAGAGGAGGAGGAGGCACATCACCAATGAGGCAGGATGCCCTCCAGGGGCCAGCCTAAGGGCAGCACACTAACTGCATCACACCCCAAAGCTCCGCATGTGCAGGGCGCTGCAGTCTCTGCTTGTTATTCAAAAAGTTCTTTTGTGTGGGCCTTTTTTGAGATGAGTGCATCAGATCACACCGCTGCTATTTGCAACATATGTCTCAAGCGTATCTCGCGTGGCCAAAACATCTCCCGCTTGGGCACCACATGCTTGACCAGACATATGTTGACCTGCCATGCAGTTCGTTGGCAAGCATATCTAAAAGACCCACACCAAAGAACAAAGAGGACCTCTCCATGCTCCTCATCAGCTGAGATCTCCAACCCCACTATACCTTCAGTCCTCTCTGAGACCTGCACTGAGAGGAATGAAGGTGTAGAATTAGGTGTGTCACAGCCAAGTACTTGTGGGCAATCTGCTTTTGGTACACCGACGTCAGATTGTACCAGGCAAATTTCCCTGCCCTAGCTGCTGCACCGCCGAAAGAAGTTTGCTCCCAGCCATCCACATGCCCAGCGGTTGAATGCTAGCTTGGCAAAATTGCTAGCACTTCAACTGCTGCCTTTTCAGTTGGTAGACTCTGCCCCCTTCCGTGAGTTTGTGGAATGTGCGGTTCCTCAGTGGCAGGTACCCAAACGCCACTTTTTCTCACGGAAGGCGATTCCTGCTCTCTACCGGCATGTGGAAGGCAATGTCCATGCCTCGCTGGACAGGGCGGTCAACGGTACGGTACATATTACCGCTGACTCATGCTCCAGCAGGCATGGACAGGGATGTTTCACCACACATTGGATGACTCTGCTGGCAGCTGGGAAGGATGCAGGACAAGGTGCAGTAGTGTTGGAGATTGTTCCTACACCACTCCTCCAAAATGCCACTACTAATGATTGTGACACACCTCTCTCCTCCACCCCCTCCTCTTCTTCTTCCTCCATTGCCTCTTCTTGTGATTTGTCCTCGGAACCAGCGGTGCTCCGTAGGCGTTCAAGGGGCTACGCAAGTATGCAGGCCAAAAGATGCCATGCAGTGCTTGAGCTGGTGTGCTTGGGGGACAGGGGACACACTGGGGCAGAGGTTCTGTCAGCTCTGCACGGGCAGGTTCAGAGGTGGTTGACGCCACGCCAACTTAAGGCAGGAATGGTGGTTTGCGACAATGGCACCAACCTCCTCTCTGCCCTCCGACTGCGACAAATGACCCATGTGCCCTGTTTGGCTCACGTCCTTAACTTGGTGGTGCAGTGGTTCTTGGGCAGGTACCCGGGCTTACAGGATGTCCTGAGGCAGGCCAGGAAAGTCTGTGTGCATTTCCGCCGGTCATATAATGCCAGTGCTCAGCTGGCGGACCTCCAAAAGAAGTTTAACCTGCCCAAGAACCGCCTAAATTGTGACATTCCCACCGGGTGGAACTCAAGTTTGGCCATGCAGCAGCGGCTGCACACGCAGCAGAGGGCCATCAATGAGTACCTGTGCGACTATGGCACCAGGACAGGGTCAGGGGAGCTTGTTTTTTTTTCCCATGCCAGTGGGCCATGATCAGGGATGCATGCACTGTCCTGTCACCATTTGAGGAGGCCACGAGGATGGTGAGCAGTGACAGTGCATGCATCAGTGACACTGTCCCCCTTGTCCACCTGTTGGAGCACACGCTGCGTGGAATAATGGACAGGGCACTTGAGGCAGAACAGAGGCAGGAAGAGGAGGACTTCCTTAGCTCTCAAGGCCCCCTTTATCCAGACAGTGTTCCTGCGTGCCCGCCGATCACACAGGAAGAGGACGAGGAGGAGGAGGATTGTGTCAGTATGGAGGTGGAGCCTGGCACTCAGCATCAGCAGCAGGGATCAGTCCCAAGAAACACATGGACTTGTACGTGGCTGGGAGGAGGTGGCTGCGGACCATGTCGTCCTTAGTGACCCAGAGGACTCCGGACCGAATGCCTCAGCAAACCTACGCTGCATGGCCTCCCTGATCCTGCAAAGCCTGCGTAAGGATCCTCGTATTCGTGGTATCAAGGAGAAGGACCAATACTGGCTGGCAACCCTCCTTGATCCACGTTACAAGGGTAAGGTTGCGGACCTTATCTTGCCGTCGCAAAGGGAGCAGAGGATGAAACATCTTCAGGTGGCCTTGCAGAAAGGTCTGTGCAACGCGTTCCCAGAGACTGGGAGGTTACAAACTCCTGTTTCTGGACAACGTGTTGCTGAGGCTTCGGTCAGTCAAAGAAGGAGCGGTGGAGAAGGTGACCATCTGACCGATGTGTTCAAACAATTTTTTAGTCCGCAGCCCCAAGGTATGATCGGTTCCAGCAACCATCGCCAGCGTCTGTTTTACATGGTGCAGGAATACCTAAGGGCAAGATCTGACTTGGACACCTTTCCCACCGAAAATCCTCTGGGTTACTGGGTCTTGAGGATGGATCACTGGCCAGAGCTTGCACAGTAAGATTGGAGGGTTATTAGATCTCATCACAGGATGGACTGTGGAGGTCTCATATGTAGAGCAGTGCCAACGTCCTATTTTAAGTCTTAGAAAAAAGGGGGAGGGGGGGGGTTTAAATACCCAGGAGAACGAAACAGATGGACTTTGTAGGCACCAATCATAAAATCAATGTAAACTTTTATTTATACACAAATTTAAAAAGAATCACAAAAACGTAAACATTTTTTAAAAAACGCAGTACATTGCGGAAATTGGTATTAAATTTCACTACATAAATGTATGAGAACGGATCGGGGAATAGCCCCTATACCAGAGGGAGGGATAAACCCCTTCCGTTCCCATTGAATAACCTCAAACTGATATAGCTCGGTATGGCTCTACATGTTTCGCAAATTTGAATGCTTCTTCAGGAGCTTGTTTGGGTTACCAGCCAGAGTAACTGAATCCGTCTTCAGATCAGGTAGAGGTTATGGATAATTGAGAAGCCATGCATTCAGAGACACAGCCTCCAATAACCAAGGTGCATAAGGTAATCCAGAGACTGTAATCTTGTAGGGTAAGACAGGTGAGCAGGTCTTGTAAACAGCATCAATCAGCTACTTGCTTGTAAACCTGGCACAAAATAGATCTTGACTGACATGGCTGCAATAGAGCTCTGATCCTATCCCAGCAAGGAGCTATCTAATAAGCTCCCAGGACTGCCATCAGACAGCTTGTGTTGTTAAACAGGTAACACCCAGGCATCAGAGCGCCCTGGAGGGTAGTGTCCAGCAGACAGGTGAGCAGACTGGATGGATCAGCAGACAGGTGAGCAGACTGGATGGATCAGCAGACAGGTAAGCAGACTGGAACTGAAGCTGGATGGCTGCAGTGGGTAAGTATAGCAGACTAGAGGAGACAAAACAAGCCGGCTCAAACAGGAGCAGATATCAGATCTTCAGGAAACACATACACAGAGCTGCAGATCAAACAGCAAGGACACAGAGCTGCTGAGGTGTTTAAATAAGGCAGCCTGTTGCCAATCACTGAAATCAGCCTGGACTAAGTTAACCCTTAGGTGGCAGATCCATGACAGGGTGCGTCTGTCCACCGACTCGGTCGATCGACTGACCTTCATAAAGATGAATCAGTCTTGGATCACCACCAGCTACCAAACACCTGATGCTGATGTAACCGAATATTTTTTTTTAAATCTCAGATCCCTTCAAAGACTGCCTATGCTGATGCTGAGTGTCTATCCTGAGTAATTATCCTCTTCCTCCTCAATGATCACGCTGATAGCTTGTAAGAACATTTTTGGTTCTGGGCGCCGCCACCAGTGCCTAAGGCCCAATTTTTCAGCCCCTGTTTAACAGGGGCGTGTAATTACAATTTTTGATGCAATACTTTGCAGCAGGGCACGTTCCTGCGTTCCAACTAGAGTTTCTGTGAGAAGTTTCAGTGTTGTGGCACCAACACCAGTGCCTAAGGCCCAATTTTTCAGCCCCTGTTCAACAGGAGCATGTAATTACAATTCTTGATCTAATATTTCACAGCAGGGCCCGTTTCTGCGCCCACCAAGAGCGAATGAGGACTTACAGTGTTGTGGCACCAGCACCACCACCACCACTACCAAAGGCCCAATTTTTCAGCCCCTGTTCAACAGGGGCATTTAATTACAATTCTTGTTAAATATATTTATTGAGTTTTCAGAAAGAAAGAAAAAAGAATAAAAGAATATAATACATGGATACATATTACATATTTCCAGAAGCTTTACAGTATAATATTATACATAGAACCGTCTTACAACTGTTATTATGTTATACACATTTTAAGTATGGCATAGAAATAAAGGAAAACATAAAATGATTTGGCTAGATATAGTTGTCTAGTTGTAAGATGAGCAATAGAAAATTATGAAAAGAATATGTATCTCATATATTCAAACAGTATATACCCTAGAAAATATTACACAACAAAAAAAAGAAAAGAGGGGGGGGAGAGAAGAAAGAGAGAAGGAAAGGGAAACCTGGGGTGGCGTCCTGGCTCATGGCATATATATAAATTTAGTGAATATATTATATACCTTAGTGTGGTAATAACAAAGATTGGTCAAAGTCAGCAGGAAAGTAGTGTTTGACCCATGGTTGCCATATCTTATTAAATAGATCAATTTTATTATCTTCAATAGCTGTCATCTTTGCTTGTATGGGTGCTTTATTCATTCTGTGTTTAGCTTCGTTCACGATTAGAGTTTGAGACTTCCATGCCTTGGCAATGGTTTGTTTGGCTGCAGTACTTACTTGGATAAATAAAAGAAATTGAGTGTGAGCATGGTAGGTTTTAGGTTTAGAATAGCCATGGTGGGATCTGGAGGAATTGTGATTTCCAAGGTTTTAGAGGCCATAAGAAATATGTTATTCCAGAATATTTTAACAACAGGACATTGCCACCATATGTGATAATGTGTACCGGGCATGTCGCAACCTCTAAAACAATTAGGAGAATATGAGGGAGCAAATTTAGCTATTCTAGCTGGTACCATGTACCATCGCATTAAAACTTTATAATTGGTTTCTACAGCAAAACAGTTAGGAGAGGAAGTTTTGGTGGCTAACCATATATTAGACCAATCTTTATCATCCAGTTTTTGATTAATATCCTGTGCCCATTTAATAGCATATGAGGGTAGAGTTTCTCCTGAAGTCACATTACATTGGTGATATAATAGTGAGATAAGACCTCTGATGTGCGGGTCGCTCATACAGATACGTTCAAATTGAGTCATTTGATTGAGAGTAGAACCTGTATTAAGTAGTGGTTCATAAAAAATTTTAATCTGTAGATAGCGAAATATTTCTTTTTTAGGTAAACCGTAAGTTTCACATAATACAGGAAAGGCATGAATATTAGATGAGGATGATAGATTACATAAACGGGTAAGATTTACCGTGGACCATGCAGAGAATGATCTTGGACATTTCCAAGCAGGATAAAAGGCTAGATTATGGAGAAATGAAAGCAGAGGATTATGTGGAGATTTAAGATTATGTTTGAATTTATCCCAAATAGTCAAGGTATGTTTTGTTATTGGATTAGTAAGGTGGATCCTATCAGCAGGGTTTAGTCATAACATATTTGCCACTGAGATAGGATCACTGTCTACCGATTCAACAGCAACCCAAAGGGGTGTTTCAACCATAGCGTGATATTTGGGTAGAAGTGCAATTTGCGCAGCATTATAATAAGAAGAAAAATTGGGTATCCCCAAACCCCCATTCAGTTTATTCAAATACAATGTAGATTTAGATATGCGAGGTTTGGTGTTACCCCAAATAAATGATATAACTCTACGTTGAGTAAGTCTTAGAAAATAGGATGGTATTGGTATTGGAAGTACCCTAAATAAATATAGAAATTTTGTTAGTATTGACATCTTAATAGCATTAATCCTTCCCAACCAGGATAACGGAAGAGAAGCCCATTGTTTAATGAGAGCAGTAATTTGTTTTAGAAGAGGCAAGTAGTTAACTGCAAAAAGATCTTTAAGGGAAGTTGTGATTTGTATTCCCAAATATGGGAGTTGTTTCGGAACCCAGTTGAAAGGTAAGGAAGTTTGGGCTTGTTGAAGTTCAGTTTGTGATAAAGAGATATTTAACGCATTTGATTTTGTATGGTTGATGTATAGACCTGAGATTTGGGCGAAGTTTTCAAGTGTGAGTAATAAATTAGGGGTAGATATATGTGGACGTGACAAAAATACGAGAATATCATCTGCGAAGAGACATAATTTATGATGGTGACCACCTAATTCAATACCTTTGATATCGGGGGTATTTCTAATTAATTGCGCTAAAGGTTCAATTAATAAGGCAAAAAGTAATGGGGAAAGGGGGCAACCTTGTCTGGTACCTCTTTTGATGTCAAACATTGTTGACTTATAACCGGAATATTTAATATATGCTCTTGGATTATTGTATAAAGAGGAAATCCAGGGTAGAAAGTGATTACCAAAACCCCATTTTTGGAGAGTATATTCCATGTATGGCCACGTGACAGAGTCAAATGTTTTCCTTATATCTAGAGACACCAGGCAGGCTGGGATCTGTCTAGATTTAGCTGCATGGATAAGTAAAAGTGTACATCTGATATTATCACCTGCCTGGCATTTTGGCATGAAGCCTGTCTGATCTTTATGAATTAGATGTCCTATAATAGAATTTAGTCTGGTGGCCATGATTTTAGCCAATAGTTTTATATCTAGATTAAGAAGAGATATAGGACGGTAATTAGTCCAAGAGGTAGAATCAGAATGTGGTTTGGGAATCATTGCTATAATAGAAGTAAGCGTTTCTGTTCTAAAGGAATGCCCTTCAAGAATCGAATTAAAGGCTTTGGTTAAGACTGGTGTTAAGATGTGTGCATACTGTCTATAATAAGCTGCTGAAAAGATATCTGGGCCTGGTCTCTTACGTAATTTTAAGGATTTTATAGCTTTCAACACTTCATTGTCAGTAATCGTGTTTTCTAGCTGATCTCTGTGCAGCTGGTCGAGGTTAGGAAGTGTAATATTAGAAAATAAAACATCAGCTTTGGACTTATCAAAATTAGGAGATGAGGAATATAATTTGGCTAAATTAGAAAGAAATATCTCGAGAATCTTTACTGGATTACTGGTATATGCTTCTCTGGATATTTTTAGCTTTATGGGTGTTTGATTGTGTTGTGAATTCTTCAGGATTCTAGCCATAAGCGTATCGGGTTTATTTGCTTTAAGGTATTGAATATGTTGGCGCTTGCGTATGAGTTTGTCTGCTGAATCGGTCAGAAAAAGATCTAAATCTAGGCAAGCTCTTTCAAGTTTAGTGCTGTTGTTAGCATTCGGAGAGGATTGAAATGTCTGGTAACAGTCATTAAAGGTGGATTCAAGTTTTGCAAACAGAATTTTACGTTCTCTTTTGAGAATAGTAGCTTGTTGTATGAGTCTACCTCTAATAACCACTTTATGGGCTTCCCATAATGTAAGAGCAGAGATATCACCTGTGTCATTAGACGTTATATAATCTGATAATGCTTTTTCAATCTCAACACGGTGAGAGGGATGAGTCAGTATAGAGTCGTTTATGCACCAAGTTGTGTCATGTGATCTGGGAATTGTGGAAGCAATAGTAGTAATTACTGCGCAGTGGTCAGTCCACGGAAGAGGAAAAATTTTGGATGAAATGATTTCTGGTAACATACTGGATGGAGTAAAAATATGATCTATTCGTGAGAAAGACTTATGTGGGTATGAATAGTGAGTAAAACGTCTACTGGCAGGATTCATCTCTCGCCAAGTGTCAACCATGCGTGTTAAGTAGGTGTTGAAAAGTCAAGTTTTTAATACCCGTGTTAGGTTTTGAGGGAGAGTTATCCAGAAATGGGAATATAGTTGCATTGGAATCTCCACAGATAACAACTGTACCACTCCTATGAGCTTCAATTACATGTAAAAGATGAGACAAGAAGGCAGTTGGATGTTTGTTAGGTGCATAATATGAAACAATTGTAATAGGATTATGAGAAATAAAGCCTGTTAAAAGTAAATAACGTCCCACAGGGTCAGATAATTGTGATTTCAGATTGAACGGAATGGAACGGTGAAAACCAATCAGAGTTCCATGCTGTTTAACCGTGGCAGAGGCTGTATAAAATTGTGGATATGAGGATGAAAGAAACTTGGGATAAATCTTATCAGTAAAATGGGTTTCCTGTAAGCAGATAATGTTAGCTCTCTTTAATGCAAATGCGCGTAATGCTTTTGTACGTTTATGTGGAATATTAAACCCTTGTACATTTAATGACAAAACATTTATAGGGGCCATAAACCAAGTAGAATAAACAATATATCATAGTAGATAAGGTGCTTACCAAGAGCCAGGACGACCAGCCGGAGGATCAAGGGGGAATAGAAAAAGTTAGAAAAAGAAGAAGTAAGAGAGTACAAAAACAAAAACCCCATATGTAGACCAAGTATCATTAGACTAAAGTTAGAGTATAGGGTATGGGAGCATCTCAGGAGAGTATATAATACTCCCTGAGAGGATCCCGGACCACCCGCAGAGTCCCCCATAGAAAAAATAGAGGGTCTCTGTAGGTGGTAAAAAAAGGGCTGCAAAAAATTCCTATGGGATTAACAACACCGGAGGACCACAGGAATTATTAGAATATTAATATATTATTAAATAACTAATAGTTTTATTACCATTTTTTACCTTTTTATTTATTTATTTATTTATTTTTTAACAAAAAAAAAAGTAGAGTAAAGAGGAAAAAGAGAAATGGGAAAAAAAAATCAACAAAAAAAAAATAAAAAATCATTTTACTCAATTTTTCCCCTTTCCCTTCCCCCTCCCCTCACACACTAATATCATAACTAAACCATATAGTCAGAGCTCATTTTATTCATGAGCTTAACACTTAAAGGAAATTAACCAGCATAAGAAGCTGGGAATCTGAAGAAAGTATGAGGAATTTGTGTGAACTGGAAAGTCAGTCCATTGAGTCCACAATGGTGGGAGGTGAATGTTCATAACGACCACGCTTGCTGAGATTTTGATATGACGAGGATGCAGAACTGGATCCTGTGGCTTTATTTTGCTGTGATGATCGAGAGATGAAACTTCTGCTGGGCTGGTTCTTTGTCAGGGTTTCTTCGGCTAACCCTATGTCGATTAGGATCGATTGTAAATCTTCTGAGGAGCGACAAACGTATTTGGTTTCCAGATGTGTGAAACGAAGAGAGAAAGGAAATCCCCATTGGTAAGCAATTTGATTGCGCTGAAGTATCTGTAATTGAGGTTTGAGTGCACGTCTCTTAGCCACTGTAAGTGGGGAAAGGTCAGTGAAAAGCTGGTAACTGTGGCCCTGAAAGCTGAGGAGATCTTTACCTCTGGCTGCTGTTAAAAGCTGTTCTTTGGTTCTGTAGTAGTGTAATTTGGTAATGATATCTCTAGGAGGGCCATTGGATTTGCATGGAGCTAAGGCTCTATGTACTCTGTCAAATTCAAGCCTGCCAATGGGAATTTCAGGTATTAATTCCTGAAACAGCGCTGTGACTGTTGTCTGCAAGTCTAAATAAGATTCAGGGATCCCCCTGATGCGCAAATTCGATCGACGATTTCTATTTTCCTGATCTTCCAAACGTGACTGAAGTGTGAGGTTTTCTTCCTTCAGTGACATAATTTCAGTCATAGAATTGTGAGTGCGTGTATCAATTTCCTCCATTCTCAATTCTAGGTCTGCAGTCCTTTGACCCAGCTCTCTAATTTCTCTAGTTAACATATCTGTAATGTGGTCAGAAGCAGTGGCGGCCCGTACATAGGGGGCGCCTGGGTGCCACCCCCCCTCCAGGCAGTCAAAAAAAAAAGTTAAAAAAAAATAAAAAATAAAATTAATACTGGCCCTTTAAATATAAAAAAAAAATGACAAAGAAAAAGTCCTTAAGTGCACTGTGTTCGGACGCCGGATACAGTGCACTTAGGGGAAGCGCCACGTCTGTGCAATCACGAGATTGCAGACGTGGTGCTGCATTTGCGGACGTTTAGCCCGCCTGATGTCACTTCCTGTTTTCTCTGTCTCATTGCGCCCAAGAGAGAGAGGAAACAGGAAGTATGAGGACTGCAAATTGACTCTCCGGACACTGGAATCTGGCTGGTGATCCCTCCATCCACACCAACATCATGACAGAGGAGAGGACACAGAGAATGATGAGGATGGCCGGCCGGGGAAGATAGGAAGTTTTTTCAGCTGCTCTAATGACCTCCTTCCCTCCCCCACCCACCCCACTCAAATTAAAGCCTCCATTCAGTGACTGATCACCTAGTGAGAATCCATCCCATCCCATAATGACAGCAACAAGTGCTTACAATCTGAGCTGTTGTCTCTGGCCAGGAGTGGGTGTCTGCAGCATGATGTCCTACACATGACTACACATATGTTTGGGCTGCTTTATGTGTATGTCTTGTGGAGGACATGTTATGTGTATGTCATGTGGAGGACATGTTATGTGTATGTCATGTGGAGGACATGTTATGTGTATGTCATGTGGAGGACATGTTATTTGTATGTCATGTGGAGGACATGTTATGTGTATGTCATGTTATGTGTATGTTATGTGTATGTGGAGGACATGTTATGTGTATGTCATGTGGAGGACATGTTATGTGTATGTCATGTGTATGTCATGTGGAGGACATGTTATGTGTATGTCATGCGTATGTCATGTGGAGGACATGTCATGTGGAGGACATGTTATGTGTATGTCATGTGGAGGACATGTTATGTGTATGTCATGTTATGTGTATGTTATGTGTATGTGGAGGACATGTTATGTGTATGTCACGTGGAGGACATGTTATGTGTATGTCATGTGGAGGACATGTTATGTGGAGGACATGTTATGTGTATGTCATGTGGAGGACATGTTATGTGTATGTCATGTGGAAGACATGTCATGTGGAGGACATGTTATGTGTATGTCATGTGGAGGACATGTTATGTGTATGTCATGTGGAGGACATGTTATGTGTATGTCATGTGTATGTGTATGTCATGTGTATGTGGAGGACATGTTATGTGTATGTCATGTTATGTGTATGTGGAGGACATGTTATGTGTATGTCATGTTATGTGGAGGACATGTTATGTGTATGTCATGTGGAGGACATGTTATGTGTATGTCATGTGGAGGACATGTTATGTGTATGTCATGTGGAGGGCATGTTATGTGTATGTCACGTGGAGGGCATGTCATGTGGAGGGCATGTTATGTGTATGTCATTTAAGTGTAGAAGAACATGCTATGTACAACATGTAATTCATGGCATGTCCTACATAAGATGTTCTACACACAGCTGGTTGCTTTTTGTGTGACACAGGCTGCATGTAAGGAGCGACTCCGCTGGGGACACCTGATGGCATCTGGTGGCAGGCTACACGCTCGGGGCTCCCACTGATTCTGCATTTTGGTTAGTTGAATGATTTCATTTTATATTACAATGTAATAATAGTAATAATGCGCTTCAATCATCCTGACACCATAACAACCATGGTGCCGGGATGATTGAAGTGCTAACACCAGGTGTTTGGAGTATCTTTATGTGCTGATTGTTAAACTTTCTAGAATACACATTTCTATTGTTGTGTAGGATCTGGGGCTGCTGTCCCTTCATTCCTCTCTCCCACTCCCTCCATCCCTCGTTCATCTCAGACGCTAACTACACCACCTTAGAGCCACGCCCACTACTTCGCTGAAACCACGCCCATTTTCACCAAGTGGGAGGGGTCAAAAAGGAAGGGCGGGGTCCAGCGTCCCCCCATCCTAAAACTTCACCAGCCGCCACTGGTCAGAAGTCTGTTTAAAAGCTTTCTGGAGCATATATTCAAACTGTTTGAACATATCAGGCTGTGTTGTAATTTGTGAAACATTTTGGTCACACACTGACTCACCCTTAGAAGCCTGTGTTATTTTGCTGTGAGGCAGAGGCTGTGTCCTGTGTGAGCTGCTGCGCTGTGAGGGAGAGGAAGATGCTGCCATCTCAGACGTCAGTCTATGTATCTTTTCTTTAGAAATACCTTTTTTTAAAAGTAGATATCTGACCTCTTAGGACCATTATTTAGGTTGCTGGCTGAGTTGGGGTGAGCAGTGACCCATTTTTTGTAAATATTAGTGGCACTGGGAGCAGTAGTCCTCCGGTTAACAATCCCAAGGAGCGGAGCTCTAAGGAGACATTACCGCCGCCTCAGGCTGCCGCCTCACTGCTGTAATTACAATTCTTGATCTAATATTTCACAGCAGGGCCCGTTTCTGCGCCCACCAAGAGCGAGTGAGGACTTACAGTGTTGTGGCACCAGCACCACCACCAAAGGCCCAATTTTTCTGCCCCTGTTCAACAGGGGCATGTAATTACAATTCTTGATCTAATATTTCACAGCAGGGCCCGTTTCTGCGCCCACCAAGAGCGAGTGAGGACTTACAGTGTTGTGGCACCAGCACCACCACCACCACCAAAGGCCCAATTTTTCTGCCCCTGTTCAACAGGGGCATGTAATTACAATTCTTGATCTAATATTTCACAGCAGGGCCCTGTGAGGGCTTACAGTGTTGTGACCACAACAACACCTAAGGCCCAAATTTCTGCTGCGTATATAGGGCAGGCCCCTACTTTCAAACATCCAACTTACAAACGACTCCTACTTGCAAACGGAAGGAGACAACAGAAAGTGAGATAAAATCTACCCCTAGGAAGGGAAATTCTCTCCTGTAAGAGTTAATATGGGAAAAACATTTCTCCTTTCCACTGATGCTTTATCACCAATCCTTGTTTCACAAAAAAACCCAAATTTTCAAAAAGCATTTGTCATTGGGACAAAAAGTGAGGTTCAATCTTCTGAAGAGGAGCACAGACAGCAAAACAAATGTCACAGGGGTGATGTTTTCCAAAAAGCTTAAAAAAGATTTTTTGGCTGGAGCTAAACACGTTAAAAATGTACCCATTCAAAATTACAAACAGATTCTACTTAACAACAAACCTACAGTCCCTGTCTTGTTTGCACCGCCTGTATACTGCTGTTCAGAGTATATAGGGCCTGGTGGCCCCACACCTTTCCTTTTTTTAATTTGGGTGCAGGGTTCCCCTTAATATCCAAACAAGACCCAAAGGGCCTGGTAATGGACTGGGGGGTACCCATGCCATTTGTCTCACTGATTTTCATCCATATTGCCAGGACCCGACATTACATTAAAGCCGCAAGCAGTATTAAATTACTTTTTTTCCTTTAAAAAAGACATTTTGTGCAGGGACTGTTCTAAGCACGGGAAACACGCGCCACTTTACAGGCATACTATAGACACCCCCCAGGTACGATATTTAAAGGAATATTTCACTTTTTTTTACTTTAAGCATCATTTAAATCACTTCTCCCGAATAAACGGCCGTTTTTACAACTTTTTTTTTGCATTGATACATGTCCCCTGGGGCAGGACCCGGGTCCCTAAACCCTTTTTAGGACAATACCATGAAAATTAGCCTTTAAAATGAGCACTTTTGATTTCGAAAGTTCGAGTCCCATAGACGTCAATGGGGTTCTAACGTTCGTGCGAATTTTCGGTCCGTTCGCAGGTTCTGGTGCGAACCGAACCGGGGATGTTCGACTCATCCCTATTCTTTGGTGTGGGTATTTTAGGTACGCTTGCCAACGAACTGCATGGCAGGTCAACATATGTCTGGTCAAGCATGTGGTGCCCAGGCGGGAGATGTTTTGGCTACAAGAGATACGCTTGAGACATATGTTGCAAATAGCAGAGGTGGGATCTGATGCACTCGTCTCAAAAAAGGCCAACACCAAAGAACTTTTGGAATAACGCACAGAGACAGCAATGCCCTACACATGCGGAGCTCTGCGGTGTGATGCAGTCGGTGTGCTGCCCTTAAGCTGGCCCCTGGAGGGCATCCTGCCTCGCTGGTGATGTGCCTCCTCCTCCTCTCTGCTATCAGGCACCCACGTGGAGCCAGTGACCTCATCATCCCCTCCCTCCTCATCACTGGAGCAAATCTGGCAGCATGCTGCAGCTGGGGAAACATGACTGCCAGATTGCTGTCCTTCTTGGGCACCCCCTTCTCTCTGGGCTCATGTTACTGCCTTCCATTAGCTGGGTAACATCATCAGAGCCTTCAAAAGGGTGGGCATCCTCCTGGAGCATGTACCCAACACTGTTGTCAAACAGTTCAGGGGACTCCTCAGGAGGACATGGTGGAGCTAGGGAAGGAGTGACTGATGCCATTGAGCTGAGGGAAGAGGCCGCATTGGCAGCTGCTTTTGAGCCTGGGTGAGAGAGGATGAGGAGGATGAGGACGGCTTGTTCATCCACTCTACCAAGTCTTCCGCATGTTGCAGCTCAACATGGCCAGCTGCTGATAAAAAGGACAAGCATGTCCCACGGTCACATGCTGATGAGGATGCACCGTCTCCATGACCAACACTGTTGCCTCTAGACACAGAGCCTGCTTTCCCTCGTTTATTGGTTTGTGACTGTCTGCCTCTCCTTGTTGGCCTTCCAGACATACTAATGGCCTGCAGTGAGATGTAGCTGCACAAAGCTGGGATGTATATATTTACTGATACTGCAGCTAGAAGAATTATCTGCCTGCCTGTAGTATTATTAGTATGAGAACACCAGCAATTGTCTTCAGGTAGCTTTAGGTGCACACTGTGCAGAGGACGCAGTACACTAACTGTAAATACTGTAACTGCCTGCTCGTGGTATTAATAGGAGCAGAACAACAGCAATTGTCTTCAGGTAGCTTTAGGTGCACACTTTGCAGAGGATGCAGTACACTAACTGTAAATACTGTAGCTGCCTGCCTGTAGTATTAATAGGAGCAGAACAACAGTAATTTTCTTCAGGTAGCTTTAGGTGCACACTGTGCAGAGGACACAGTACACTAACTGTAAATACTGTAGCTGCCTGCCTGTGGTATTAATAGGAGCAGAACAACAGCAATTGTCTCCAGGTCAGTGGTGTATTTAGGTTATGTGCTGCCCTAGGCCTGACTAAACTCCTGCACCCCCCTAATTTAAATACGACCCACCCCATCCTGCCGAGGCCACACCCCTTCCTGTTTAAGACCCACCCTATGATCTGTAAACCACACCCCTTCCTCTTTAGGCTCATTTGGCACCTTTCAGGGGGGAACGGGTACCTGTTTTTGACAGGTACCCTTCCCCACTTCCGGGAGACTGCGCTGTCCCCTCTGAAGTTTGCCCCCCTCCTCCTTCCTCCACTGGGCCATTCAGAAAGTGCAATGCGCTTCGCACATGTGCAGTAGGGAACCGGTCGGTTTCCCTTACCATGAATGATAGTGGCAAAACCCGAGAGCCAATCCGAAAATCGGCTGAGGTGTCGACATCGCTGGATCCCTGGACAGGTAAGTGTTCTAATATTAAAAGTCAGCAGCTACAGTATTTGTAGCTGTTAAGGTTTAATGCTATCACGGGGGAGGCTCACTGTGCCCATCAATTGCAGCCTCACTGTGCCCCATCAAACGCAGCCACTGTGCCATCAAATGCAGCCACTGTGCCCCATCAAACGCAGCCACTGTGCCCATCAAAGGCAGCCACTGTGCCCATCAATTGCAGCCACTGTGCCCTCAAACGCAGCTACTGTGCCCATCAAACGCAGCCACTGTGCCCATCAATTGCAGCCACTGTGCCCAATCAAACGCAGCCACTGTGCCCATCAATTGCAGCCACTGTGCCCAATCAAACGCAGCCACTGTGCCCCATCAAACGCAGCCACTGTGCCCCATCAAATGCAGTCACTGTGCCCCATCAAACGCAGCCACTGTGCCATCAAACGCAGTCACTGTGTCATCAAACGCAGCCACTGTGCCCATCAAATGCAGCCACTGTGCCCAATCAAATGCAGCCACTGTGCCCCATCAAACGCAGTCACTGTGCCCCATCAAACGCAGCCACTGTGCCATCAAACGTAGCCATTGTGCCATCAAACGCAGTCACTGTACAATCAAACGCAGCCACTGTGCCCATCAAACGCAGCCACTGTGCCCATCAAACGCAGCCACTGTGCCCATCAAATGCAGCCACCGTGCCCATCAAATGCAGCCATTGTGCCATCAAACGCAGTCACTGTGCCCTCAAACGCAGTCACTGTGCCCATCAAGTGCACCCACTGTGCCCTCAAATGCAGCCACTGTGCCCATCAAATGCTGCCACTGTGCCCATCAAATGCAGCCACTGTGCCATCAAATGCAGCCACTGTGCCCATCAAACGCAGCCACTGTGCCCATCAAACGCAGCCACTGTGCCCTCAAACGCAGTCATTGGGCCCTCAAACGCAGTCACTGTGCACATCAATTGCAGCCACTGTGCCCTCAAACGCAGCCACTGTGCCCATCAAACGCAGCCACTGTGCCCATCAAACGCTGCCACTGTGCCCATCAAATGCAGCCACTGTGCCATCAATTGCAGTCACTGTTCCCATCAAACGCAGCCACTGTGCCCATCAAACGCAGCCACTGTGCCCCATCAAAGGCAGCCACTGTGCCCCATCAAAGGCAGCCACTGTGCCCATCACACGCAGCCACTGTGCCCATCAATTGCAGCCACTGTGCCCAATCAAACACAGCTGCTGTGCCCATCAAATGCAGCCACTGTGCCCCATCAAACGAAGCCACTGTGCCCCATCAAACACAGACACTGTGCCCTCAAACGCAGCCACTGTGCCCTCAAACGCAGCCACTGTGCCCATCAAATGCAGCCACTGTGCCCCATCAAATGCAACCACTGTGCCCCATCAAATTCAGCCACTGTGCCCCATCAAACGCAGCCACTGTGCCCCATCAAACGCAGCCACGGTGCCCATCAAAGGCAGCCACGGTGCCCATCAAAGGCAGCCACGGTGCCCATCAAAGGCAGCCACTGTGCCCATCAAAGGCAGCCACTGTGCCCATCAAACACAGCCACTGTGGCAATCAATTGCAGCCACTGTGGCCATCAAACGCAGCGACAGTGCCCATTAAATGCTGCCACTGTGCCCATCAATTGTAACCACTGTGCCATCAAACGCAGCCACTGTGCCCATCAAATGCAGCCACTGTGCCCCATCAAACGCAGCCACTGTGCCCCATCAAACGCAGCCACTGTGCCCTCAAACGCAGCCACTGTGCCCTCAAACGCAGCCACTGTGCCCTCAAACGCAGCCACTGTGCCCCATCAAACGCAGCCACTGTGCCATCAAACGCAGCCACTGTGCCATCAAATGCAGCCACTTTGCCATCAAACGCAGCCACTGTGCCATCAAACGCTGCCACTGTGCCCATCAATTGTAGCCACTGTGCCCCATCAAATATAGCCATTGTGCCATCAAATGCCCCCACTGTACCTATCAAATAAGGACACTGTGCCCATCAAATGCTGCCACTGCCAGTGCCTATAACACTGATATAATTTATTCAATCATTTTACCTGCTGTCCTGGGGTTTCCCTCGTGCTCCTCTCTCTCCTCCTCCTGAAGTCACAGCCAGATCCCGCCCGGGGGCCGAGGAGAAGATTCACTGCAGGAAAGCAGTGCAGAGGAGGGTAGGCGGAGCTTAAGGCTCCACCTGTCACCTGCTACTTATGAGGGGCGCGAGTCACACGCCGCCCCCGCATGAGAGAAAGCCCCCCACCCGTCTTCCCAATTCCTGGCTCCCGCGGCTGCCTTGCTGTAGTGGCGCCACGGTGTATGGGCGTGCTTGTCAGAGTGTCGGGGGCGTGAGATACACGCCCACACCCTCTGCCAAGCACGCCCATACACAGTGGCGCTGCTACAGAAAGCCGGCCACCGTGGGCTGCATGTGTGCGGGAGGTGGCTGTGGGAGCCGGGAATCGGCAAGACGGGTGGGGGGGCTCTCATGCGGGGGGCCCTCCTCGCCGCCCCCGCAAAGTGCCACCCTAGGCCTAGACCTTGTTGGCCTAGGCCAAAACACAGCCCTGCTCCAGGTAGCTTTAGGTGCACACTGTGCAGAGGACGCACTACACTAACTGTAAATGCTGTAGCTGCCTGCCTGTGGTATTAATAGGATCAGAAGAACACCACTCATTTTCTTCAGGTAGCTTTAGGTGCACACTGTGCAGAGGACACAGTGCACTAATGCCCCGTACCCACTGTCGGATTTTCCGATGGAAAATGTCCGATCGGAGCGTGTTGTCGGAAATTCCGACCGTGTGTGGGCTCCATCGGACATTTTCCATTGGATTTTCCAACACACAAAGTTTGAGAGCAGGCTATAAAATTTTCCGACAACAAAATCCGATCGCGTCAATTCCAACCATGTGTGACCTGTTCCGATGCACAAAGTACCATGCATAATCAGAAGAAATTCCGAGACGGAACAGCTCGGTCTGGTAAACTTAGCGTTCACAATGGATACAACACTTTCGTCACGGTGCAATGTTAAAAATGGTTTAATACAGCGCACTCTCTTCTTTATAATGTGAGAAGAGTGAAGTAGTTTTGCTGCTCATATTCACACAGACTTCTCACAAACTTCTTTCTTTATTATTTATCGGGATTCCCTTAATATATTTTGATTTGTCACATCTGACAGAAATATTTTTGTGTTGTTGTTTTTTTTTTTTTAAAGGCAGAATTTTTTTTTTTTTTTTTTAGGTTTGTATTTTTTCCAAAGCTGATCTTTGTTTTATTTTATGTTTAGTTTTACTCCAGAATATTTTTGTGTGTGTTTTGTGTGTCAAGTTACCACAACACCATTGATATCTTATATTATTTAATCTCAAGGAGATTGTTTGGTGTTGGTGTCCCTTGTTAATTTCACATTGTACTTTAGAAATGTACCTGAATCCTCACAAACAAACTGTCCTTTTTGAAGGAAAATACACATAGGAGAGTATAATTGACACCAAAAATCCTTTATTAAGGGCTCAGAACCAAACAAAGAGGGAGGCAACACTGGAGAAACAGCAGAAATTAGCGAAGCTTTGGACCCCCAGGGCAGACATCAATTCTTTAATATCAAAATTGGTGGCCTGAGGAATCCATATGTAAGGAAGTGCAGTCTGGTCCAGAAGTCCCAGAGATCCGGAAATCAGCAGATGACATCTGTGTCCCCAGGCTGTGGTACCACAAGAGGCTGCATCTTTTGCCAGACCAGACTGGATCCAGGGTCATCACTTTCTGGTCTTCCTTCCACGCTTCCTTCCTGGCTGTGGCTCTGCTGTTGGAGATGTGGCAGGAGGAGGAGTAGGACCTGGAGGAGGAAGAGGACTGGTAGGACCTTGAGGAGGAGGAGGAGGAGTAGGACCTGGAGAAGGAGGACCATGTGTGAGGTCACAAATGTGGGTAGCAGATGTTATTTGGACCCTCAACCCCCTATTGAGAGCTTCCAAAATTAATGACTCACACATGAGTTGTTGGCCCTCCTCCATCCGCTGCATTTTACAGGCAATTATGCCAGCAAAGTCCTCCTCCCCAGGGGCTCTTAGGGCCTCTGTAGCCTTCCAAATGAGACCTATGGCAGCCTCCTCCAGGGTACTCCTCTTCCTGCCACTTTCTCTTCCTGCCACTTTCTCTTTGCGGGTGTAGGGGAGGGACCTGCATATCGGGCAGCCTGCTCGGCCCGGCCACCTCCTGGCTGAGACTTCCCTGTTTATGAAAAAGGGACGTGGTTTAATGTTTTGCATCATCAATCACAATCATAAATTAGTACTCCAAACTAACATCTAGTTAACATCATTGATTGGACAACCTGAAATATTTAGAGGAATGCTATACCTGGCTTAAGCTGGGCTCCTCCACATGTTGCTGCCTGGAAGGCCCAGGTTGGGCGTCAGAAGCCTCAGCTGAGGGGAAGGAAGCATGGAAGGAAGACTGGAGAGTGATGACCTGGGTTCAGTCTGACCTGCCAGAAAATGCAGCCTGTCATAGTACCACATCCTGGGGACATAGATGTCATCTTCTGCTCCGATTCTCTGCGAATCCTGGACTTTCTTGCGTTCCCTTAGATATGTGCTCCTCAGGCCACCAATTAGGATCTTCAAATAGGTGATGTCTGCCATGGGGATCACCTGCTTTACAATTTCCAGCAATTGATCCAGCGCTGCCTTCCTCTTTGTTTGGTTCTTATAATATGGGTGGTTTATCTCCCACAGACAAGGCAGCTCCCTGAACATGTCAATGAAGATTGCCATAAAGTCGGTATCTTTAAAGATATCCATTTGCACTGCAAGACACAGCACAAGACAAATCCTAATGTCAGGCAAAACTCTCCTAATCTTGTTACAATATAGGCCTCAATCTAGAATCAGTATAGGCCCAAGTTTGTCTCTTAACTTCGTTATTACGATCGGCACCTCCAATGCTTCTTCCTCCACTCACAGATCGTAAGTAATACGCACGCGTGTTACGCTTTATACACACTGCGCATGCGTGTAACTCTGCCCGCCCCTGACATTATTTCTAGTCTATTCCCTGCCCCTTTTCATTCGCCGCAGTGGGGGAAGAGCACATGACGGAGACACAGCAGGTGCATGCTAATTATAGCAACGAGGAGGAGGGGGAGGAAAGCCCGGATCCGGTTACGTCCCGATCCAGAAGGAGACGATTTAAGGCATCAAATATGTCCTTTGGGGAGATGTTGGAGATGGTCGACATCCTAAAGAAGGCCGACTATGATGGGAAGTATGGACCTTATCCCAACCCCAATGTCAGAAAGGCCAAGATCATGGCGAAAGTAATCAAGAGTCTGCACCGGAATTTCGGGGTACGTCGTTTGAAAGATCAGCTCAGGAAGCGGTGGTCGGACCTCAAATTACGAGAACATGAGCAGTACAAAAGGATCCGGAGAGTGCTGCAAAAAAGTAAATAGTTGTCTAGTGTTCCTATTCTTTTTGTCTTTATTACGTTCGTGCTGCTCCATGTGCTTTTGTTAAAAGTGTTGTACATTTTAAAATGGCAACTTTCATGTTCATGGGCACATTATTCGTCCGTATCAAACATTTTTCTTTCGGCCTAAAAAACACCATTGTTTTGGCCATATGCATTTGCCCACATTTTTTAGGGACTACTTGTATGAAACTAATTTGGTTGTGTAGATGGGTTTGTAAGTAGAATGAAATGCAAACTAGATTCTGTGTAAGGAGAGGACACTGAGCAGCTGTTTTCACATCTGGACACTGGAGCACTAGTGTGGGACACAAGATCACCATTTTTATTAGGAGGCCCACACAGGTGCTCCAGTGTATACTATAGGGGTGTCTCCATCTGTGAAGCTTGTACAAGACAGGTAAAGTATTGCAGCATGATAAAGGACAATAAAATTCTACATCTTGGAACTCTGCCAAAATAGACAATTGTACCCCACTTCCAAGCAATGTTTCATCTTTATAGTTCTTCCCTCAAATATCTGTGTGCTAAGTATACCATTTTTGTTTTACATAGGGGATAAAAGACTCGGAGGACACCCCTCATCCGAGGAGACCAGAGCCCCCCCACCTCTGGAAGAAGGGGAAATACCCCCAACACAAGAAGAGCAGGAGGAGGAAGAAGACGTGGTGGAACTAGTCACCACAACAGGTGAGTGTCTGCGACCACAGGCTCAGGTAAGAGATGGATGCCGGCATATTTTTAATACCTGTTTTTGTTTGGTTTCTCTCTTTTTAGGTGATCGTGATGTTGTGGATCCAGATCCTTTCACATCAGAAAGTGCACAAATCCTGATCGGGGAGATCATGGGGTGTAATTTAGCATTGGAAAACCTCAAGAAAAACATCAATGATGTTATTCAAAAAAATAAAAGCATCATTGATGTTTTGGGTAGAGTTTAAAACCCCTCCAAATCACTTTGTTTTTTTGTGTGCTACAATGTTCAAAATGTTTTTGCGATTTTTAGAAAAGCCAAATTTGGAGGATGCACACAGTGTGTCAACATGTGCTATCTGCCATCATGGGAGATCAATGGATGCGTTTGGGGGGTGCAACCCCTTCCTCAATAATAAAGTAGCTGAGAGGAAGGTGTTTCTCCCCCAAAACACGTCCCTTGATCCCCCGTGATGGCAGCTAGCACATGTTGAACTTCTTAAATTGGTGGTGACTTCACCCCATCTGAACGCAATATCAAACACAGTTCCTAAATACTCATGTATGATATTGCCTTCAAGTTCTACCTAATGTGAACTTTGTAAGTTTAAAATTCTGTGTCTTTCTTGTTGGTTTGAAACATGCCTGTTTTATCTTAAATGGACATTTATATTTTTGATAATGTCACCCCAAAAATTGTTACAGTATACAACAAACATGTTGGTTTGTTTTAAAAACCTTTTCTAAATGCACATGTGATTGTGCAGGTATTAAAAAGATTGTTAATCAAGAATGTGTGGATTATTGTCTCAACGCTACAACACTTTTGTGGTGATGTAATTGCTGCTTTCTGTGACAATGGGGGTTATTTCCTAAGGGCAAATCCCCTTTGCACTACAAGTGCAGTTTCAAGTGCACTTGTAGTGCAAAGTGTCTGTCACGTACCTTTCAGCGGAGTCTGAAATGACGAGGGCGGGCTCTTGCACGGTCCCGGTCCTAGCGCCCCTGGAGGTTGAGACAGGGTTGCTAGGGCGGCGGAAGGGTGCAGGTGCCTGCTGACAGGATCAGGAACCCGGAAGTCTTCGGAAGGAAGCTGGGATGCTGATCCCTGGATGGATGCAGGAGAGGTACAGCAGGGAAACTTGCAGGGTCAAGGCAGGCAGGAGTTGGCAACGTGCTGGCAACGAGGTACACAATCGGCAGGCAGATACGTGGTCAGGGACTGGCGGAGGTTGGCAACAAACTGGCAGCGTGGTACAGGATCGGGAGACAGAGCCGTAGTCAGGAGTCCAAGCCGGGTTCAGTATAGGAAGCAAGGCAGGCAGAGATGTAGGGATAATCCGAGAGGGTAGTCAAGACAAGCAGAGGTTCCAGATCAGGGTCAAGTAAACAAGGCAGCAGCAAGGTTTCAGGAACGAGCTGAGACAATCCGGCACTGATGCTAGTCTGCTGATCGTTTAAATAGGGCGCCTTGCGCCGTGATTTGTTGGTGTGCGAATGTGCACGCGCTGACGTGCCCTCGTTTGTATGATCGTATTACGTGCGTGCCTAGTCCAGGGCTCGCTCGTTCTTACCGCACGTCCGGCTGGCACCCGGGAACGAGCGTTTGTGATGGTTCTCTGACATTGCCCCTCCTTAAGGGCAGCCTCCGGATGCCCACCTGAGACCTCCTTTCCGGATGAGCACGATGAAAAGCTTGTATGAGTCTTGGGGCATGGAGGTTCGCTTCTGGTTCCCAGGAGTTTTCTTCTGGACCAAAACCCTTACATTTAATTAAATATTGATGCTGTCCCCGTCTTCTTCTGCAATCCACAATGGTCTCAATTTCGAACTCTTCTTCCCCATCTACCATTATGGCCTCTGGGGGCCCTCTTTCACGACCTGGAAAGGGATTAACCACATCAGGCTTCAACAAGGAGGTATGAAACACAGGGTGAATCTTAAATGAGTCGGGAAGTTCGAGCTCATAAGCCACTGGATTAATTTTTCTCTTGACCGGAAAGGGTCCTTGGTATTTAGGTCCCAATTTCCTGGATGGACAGGTAAGTTTTAGATTCAACATTGACAGCCACACACGATCACCAACATTCAAATCCAGTTCTCCTCTCCTCTTCCTGTCAAAGAATCTCTTATTAAACCCTTGTACTTTGGCAATGGTATCCTTTAACACTTCGTTATTGGTAGCAAAGAAATTTAATCTGTCCTGAACTGCAGGCAACGGAGAGTCTGGAATCAATGTTGGCAAGAAGGACGGATGAAACCCGTAATTGGAGAAGAAGGGTGATTGGTTGGTGGCAGTATGAGCAGAGTTATTGAATGCAAATTCCGCCAGCGGCAGAAGTGAGGCCCAGTCTTCTTGGGAGAAGGAGGTGAAGCAACGCAGATATTGCTCCAGCGTTTGGTTGGTACGCTCAGTTTGTCCGGTGGACTGGGGATGATAAGCCAAAGAAAAGTTGAGTTTGATGCCCAGCGCTTCGCACAGTGCTTTCCAAAATCTTGAAGTAAACTGTACTCCTCAATCCGAGACGATGTCAGTAGGGATTCCATGCAGTCTCACAACCTCTTTAACGAAGACTTTGGCAGTTTCAGTTGCTGATGGGGTCCCTTTCATAGGGATGAAATGTGCCATCCTGGAGAGGCGGTCTACCACTACAAAGATCGATGAGAACCCCTCTGATGGTGGGAGCTCTACGATAAAGTCCATTGCGATTTTATCCCAGGGTCTCTCAGGAATGGGTAGAGGTCTTAATAGTCCCCATGCCTTGTTCTTGCTGTTCTTGTTCCTGAGACAGATTGAACATGAGCCAACATATTTCCTGCAGTCCTTTGCTAAACTAGGCCACCAGAAATGTCTCTGGATCAAATCCATGGTTTTGTATCCCCCAAAATGGCCGGCCAGTGGGTAGTCATGACACAACTGTAGGATGGTAGCACGGAAACTCTGTGGTATGAAAATTTTATTACCTCGCCAATAGAGCCCGTCGTTCTCCTGAAGGTCAGTATCTGGAGACAGAGGGAATTCCCTGGATGCTTGACGGATCTGTGACATTAAGTCGGTTTGAGTAAGTAGAAAATTTCCAGCCTGTAGGATAGTATCTGTTTGAGGTGGAACTTCAACTTCTGTAAACATACGCGATAACGCGTCAGGTTTCACATTCTTGGAGCCGGGCCGGTAGGTTATGTGGAAGTTAAAGCGTGAAAAGAAAAGAGCCCACCTTGCTTGTCTGGGCCTGAGGCGTTTGGCGGGCCTGAGGTATTCCAAATTTTTGTGATCCGTGAAGATCAATATTGGGTGTGTTGCTCCTTCCAAGAGTTACCGCCACTCCTCTAAAGCCAATTTGATGGCTAACAGCTCTCGGTCCCCCACATCATAGTTCCTTTCTGAAGGCCCCAACTTCTTTGAGAAGAAGGCCACAGGGTGCATTAGAGCCTTGGGTCCTTGGCGCTGGGACAGGATGGCCCCTACAGCGCTCTCTGAGGCGTCCACCTCCAGGATGTATGGAAGAGCGGGGTCAGGGTGCTTTAATAACGGAGCTGAGGTAAAAAGTCCCTTTAACTTATCAAAAGCAGCTTGGGCTGCCTCTGTCCATTGAAAACGATTCTGTTTCTTGGTGAGCTGGGTGATGGGCATGATGATACCGGAGAAGTTTTTAATGAATTTTCTGTAGAAATTAGAGAAGCCGACGAACCGTTGTACCCCTTTCTTATCAGTGGGAGGTGGCCAAGACGTGATAGCTGTGACTTTTTGAGGATCCATTGCCATACCTCCTGTAGAAATCACCAGTCCGAGGAAGTGGATGGTCTGCCATTCAAATTCGCATTTCTCGGCCTTGGCATAGAGTCCATTTTGTCTTAACCTCAGAAGAACTTGTTTCACCTGGACACAATGAAGGTCTAAGGAAGCTGAGAAAATTAAGATATCGTCTAGATAGACGATCATGAATAGATCTAGAAAGTCTCTGAAAATATTATTTACAAAGTGCTGGAAGGTTGCATAATCCGAAGGGCATAACGAGGTATTCAAAGTGGCCAAAACGAGTCCGGAAGGCCGTTTTCCACTCGTCTCCCTCCCTGATTCTGATCAGATTGTAAGCACCACGTAAATCCAACTTGGTAAATACTCTTGCAGAGCGGAGTCTCTGGAGCAATTCTGGAATCGGAGGCAAGGGGTAGCGATTTTTGACGGTAATCCGGCTTAACCCTCTGTAATCCACACATGGACGGAGCGAATGGTCTTTCTTTTCAACAAAGAATATTCCTGCCCCGGCTGGTGATGTTGAGTGACGGATGAACCCCTTCCTGAGGTTCTCATTCACATAGTTTTTTAGGACTGCGAGTTCAGGCTCTGACAGAGGAAAGATCCTCCCAAATGGGATTTCTGCCCCTGGTAAAAGTTCAATCGGGCAATCGTAGGCCCGGTGGGGGGGCAGAGTGTCTGCTTTTTGTTTGTCAAAGACATCCAGGAAATCATGGTACACGGATGGGACAAGGTCTTGGGATTCGGATACTGGTTTTAGACACCCAATAACTGGAGCTGTGTGGTGGAGGATCTGGAGGCAGTTTTTGAGACAGTAAGAGGACTGAAAAACTACCTGGCCGGTTGTCCAGTCTATCTGTGGGTTGTGTGCTTGCAACCATGGCATTCCTAAAATGATCGGAAAAAGTGGTGAAGATATAACGTCTAGGCACAACAGTTCTTGGTGATTGGGTGAGATGTTGGCAGGCAAAGGTTGGGTTTCTTGGATGATAGGCCCAGATTTGATGTTGGACCCATCAGCTAATCGGATGAACAGTTTATGTTGCTTCAATCGCAGCGGGATGTTGTGTTGCAGGGCAAAGGCACGGTCAATGAAGCAACTACAGGCGCCGGAGTCAATTATGGTCTGGATCTGAAGCACCACTTCTGGAAGCTGTAGAGAGACAGGAACAGCAATGTGAGTCGGTCTTGCTAGAGTTAATGCATAACGATCAAGAAGAGGAGAGTCACACTTACGGGTCTTGTTAGGACACATATTTGCGTAATGACCGGCTCCCCCACAGTAGAGACAAAGGTTATTCATACGGCGGCATTGTTTTTCTTCAGGTGTCAAGGGTGCATGAAGCAAACCCAACTGCATTGGTTCTGGAGGTTCAGTGGTAGGAGCAGATAGTGGGGGTGTGGAGGTAGGTAGGCGACTGGGTACCCTGGGTAGCATCCACATGGGCCGGTACTGGCTGGTCCTTTCAGATCTTCGCTCCCTCAGCCGGCGATCGATCTGAATGGACAGTTGAATTCGTTCTTCGAGGGAATCGGGGATCCCCACACGAGCTAGTTCATCCTTGAGTGCCTCCGAAAGCCCTAAACGGAACTGAAAACGGAGAGCGGCATCATTCCAATGTATGTCGGAACTCCACTGTTTAAAGTCTGTAACGTAGTCCTCCACGGGCCTACGACCCTGCTGGAGGGTGTGGAGGCTGGCTTCGGCTGTGGTGGTACGCTGGGGATCATCATACAGTTTGGCCATTTCATCCAAAAATGAGTCCATGGTACCCAGCAAGGGACTGGCTTGTTCCAGTAGATGATAAGCCCAGGTCTGAGGTTCCCCCTGCAGTAATGAAATGATAAACCCCACCTTGGTACTTTCCAAAGAAAAGGTGCGGGGCTGAAGCAAGAAGTACAAATGGCAGGCATTCCTGAAAGCACGGAATTTGCTGCGGTCACCCATAAACTTCTCCGGAGCAGGAACTCGTGGCTCTGGGGGTGGCACCACTACTGTGGGCGTAGAAACTGGAGCTGATAATGCAGGTGCTGCGGTCCAAGGTGCTGAGGTACTTGGAGAGAGAGATTCCACTCGTTGTTCAAGTCGCTGATAGCCATATTGTAGGCCCTGGACTGCTTGGGTGAGATTTGCAATCTGTTGACACAGAGCATCCATAGCTGAGGCCCCCCTTTCAGACTCCATTTGGCTGGATTGTACTGTCACGTACCTTTCAGCGGAGTCTGAAATGGCGAGGGCGGCCTCTTGCACGGTCCTGGTCCTAGCGCCCCTGGAGGTTGAGACAGGGTTGCTAGGGCGACGGAAGGGTGCAAGAGGCCGCCCTCGCCATTTCAGACTCCGCTGAAAGGTACGTGACAGTACAATCCAGCCAAATGGAGTCTGAAAGGGGGGCCTCAGCTATGGACGCCCTGTGTCAACAGATTGCATTGTCTTCGGAAGGAAGCTGGGATGCTGATCCCTGGATGGATGCAGGAGAGGTACAGCAGGGAAACTTGCAGGGTCAAGGCAGGCAGGAGTTGGCAACGTGCTGGCAATGAGGTACACAATCGGCAGGCAGATACGTGGTCAGGGACTGGCGGAGGTTGGCAACAAACTGGCAGCGAGGTACAGGATCGGGAGACAGAGCCGTAGTCAGGAGTCCAAGCCGGGTTCAGTATAGGAAGCAAGGCAGGCAGAGATGTAGGGGTAATCCGACAGGGTAGTCAAGACAAGCAGAGGTTCCAGATCAGGGTCAAGTAAACAAGGCAACAGCAAGGTTTCAGGAACGAGCTGAGACAATCCAGCACTGATGCTAGTCTGCTGATCGTTTAAATAGGGCGCTTTGCGCCGTGATTCGTTGGTGTGCGAACGTGCACTCGCTGACGTGCCCTCGTTCGTATGATCGTATTACGTGCGTGCCTAGTCCGGGGCTCGCTCGTTCTTACCGCACGTCTGGCTGGCACCTGGGAACGAGCGTTTGTGATGGTTCTCTGACAGTGTCTTTGCCTTTAGTAAATAACACCCAACAGTGCTTTGTATAAGGTTACACAATCACTCCATTTTCTGGACTCACCACATTGCTGTCAGGGTCAGCTAAAACAAACACAAGCAGTAAATGTCACCAAAGATTTGCGTAATTTTTTTTTTATTGGATCAAGGTTTCACAAATTGTCTAGCATATTGATGGCCCCCCCTACCCGCAAAGAACTCAAGGCATCTTAACCGGACATCACGGGCACTCAGGGAGGGCAAGCCAGGACGGCCACTTTCAAGCGCTGTCAGGGTTGGTTCATTTATAATTCCGGCCTCAGGCCCAACTGAGCCAGCATAGTTGGCCGAATGTTGGCGTAAAAAGTTATGTAGAACACAGCATGCCAGGATTATATGATTCAGTTTATACTCCACCATAATGATGGGTGTAAGAAATAGGCGGAACCGGCTGGCCATGATTCCAAATGTGTTCTCCACCACTCTTCTGGCTCTGGCCAACCGGTAATTAAAAACCCTCTGTTCCGGGGTGAGGGTCCTCATTGGGAATGGCCGCATAAGATGGTCCCCCAGCACAAATGCTTCATCCGCAACGAAGACGAATGGGAGTCCTTCCACATTCTCTTCTGGAGGTGGCAAGTCCAAGCTGCCATTCTGGAGACGCCTGTAAAACTCCGTCTGGGCGATGACTCCACCATCGGACATCCGGCCATTCTTCCCCACGTCCACATACAGGAACTCGTAATTAGCCGACACCACTGCCAACATCACAATACTATTAAACCCCTTGTAATTATAATAGTATGACCCCGAGTTGGGTGGTGGGACGATGTGGATGTGTTTCCCATCAATTGCCCCTCCGCAGTTAGGAAAGTCCCACCGCTGGGCAAAGTGGGAGGCCACAGTCTGCCATTCCTGTGGCGTGGAAGGAACATAAACATGGAAAGCAGATTAGACACAAACATTCTTGGCCAACATCCAGATAACATTTATTAAGGGGAATTTTACAAGACCAAAGTATAAAGTACACCTATCATATTCCCCTCCCCCTCTCATGGGCCATTTCTAACATTCCAGGCTTCCCTGAAGACGTTCACAACGAAACGTACGTCGGAGCGGTACGTGGTCACATGTTTAGATTCGTCCTACCAACATCCAGTTTATCTGGTTGACTAGACGCACGGGGTGGAACGCACGCCGCATGTGTGATGTGTTGCGAAGGGTCTTGGACACCATCTACCCTGACATGCTAGCAGTCCCAGTGCCGGGTAGGCACCGACCAATGTAAGAGGCCATTTGGCTATTTTATTGTTCTCTTTTTATATAATAAACGGTTTTACACTATGGAGATTTTCTTTTGTTTCTCATATCTCCCATCCTGAATGAATGGTACGGGAGGGATCTATGCCTAAAACACCACCCAGCCTTCCAGCCTTCATGTGAACAGGCACAATCCTGTACAAGCGCTAATGACTCTCTTTTTAGTTAAAGGAGTCATTGGTATCTGGTAAGCAAATATCTATTACTCTAGGTGATTTCTTCCTCTTTGGTGACGGAACCTTTTTTATCATCGCTAAGATTTTGATGCATCTATGAAGATTTATGTGTCTGCCTTGGTGTTGTTTTTTCAATCAATCTTTTGCTCTAATCTCTTCAATGGATTGGGACAATCAATTATCACAAATTTACTAATCACACCTACAATTAAGAACTTTTTTACTATTATTTTATATTATATAAATTACCACTTATCAACTATTTGGCAAATTGTTGTTCCAGCACTATTGTTATTATTTAGCTCACTGCGTTTGATGTGGATTGTGTGTTGTCTCTAGTGCCATTATTGCAATTAGCACTTATATCTATAGGTCTCTAGCGCCCCCTATTTTATACCATTCCTTATTTGATTATTTTACTCAAATCAAGGGGAGCAGCTTGCACTTGTTCATTGATATTGTTTTTTGGTCACTCAATTGTTCATCCACGGGTGATATAAATATATACATTTTTTGGGTCAGTACAACCAAGGACCCTTCATTTATGGTATTTGTTTATATATTTTTTATTTTTATTTTTTCAATTAATTATTTTTTTTATTTTTAAAGTTCACTGTATTGACACCACTGGCGCGGAAGTATTGGTTTACTTATCATTTCTAACATTATGGGGGGGATCTTGGACAGGTAACCCTCTCCACTTCATTGAGAGATGAATGCCTAAATAATGGGTATTACTTGGAACAGCCCCTCCTTAGTTACACTATTGGCAGCCCACTGGACAGGTAAGAAGTGTCATAATACAAAGATATAAACCATTCTTCTGTGTTATCCCTGGTACCTCTGCTGTCCGCTCAATACTGACCACTGGCTTGTTTGACCATCCCTCTGCCTGATACCAGTATCCAGTCTGTTACCTGCTGCTTGTTCCTGGTTCCAGTCCAGCGCACTAGTATCCAGTCTGTTACCTGCTGCTTTTTCCTGGTTCCAGTCCAGCGCTCCAGTATCCAGTCTGTTACTTGCTGCTTGCTCCTGGTTCCAGCCCAGCGCTCCAGTATCCAGTCTGTTAACTGCTGCTTGTTCCTGGTTCCAGTCCAGCGTTCCAGTCTGCTACCTACTGCTTGTTCCTGGTTCCAGTCCAGCGTTCCAGTCTGCTACCTACTGCTTGTTCCTGGTTCCAGTCCAGCGTTCCAGTCTGCTACCTACTGCTTGTTCCTGGTTCCAGTCCAGCGTTCCAGTCTGCTACCTACTGCTTGTTCCTGGTTCCAGTCCAGCGCACCAGTATCCAGTCTGTTACCTGCTGCTTGTTCCTGGTTCCAGTCCAGCGCTCCAATATCCAGTCTGTTACCTACTGCTTGTTCCTGGTTCCAGTCCAGCGTTCCAGTCTGCTACCTACTGCTTGTTCCTGGTTCCAGTCCAGCGTTCCAGTCTGCTATCTACTGTTTGTTCCCGGTTCCTGTCCAGCACTTCAGTTCCTGCCTACTTACCTGCTGTGGTTCCTGGTCCATTCTGCATTCCAGTCTCCAGTCTCCTCTTCAGCTTCTGGTTCCAGAGGGTGCCACCACTCCTGAACTTCTGGTGATTGTTGATCCTGCCAGGCACCCATACCACTCCTCACTCCTGGGCCCTCTGTCTCCATTTCAGAGGAATGGGAGTGGGAGCTGTAAGGAAGGTCTCTCTCTGCACTTCAGGCTCAAAACCTACCAGGTACGTGACACAGACTGTACACATTTGAGCACATTTGGACATTCTGCTATTACCTATCAAGATAATAATAGGATACAAAAACTTGAAACAGTACCATTTGAAAGTATACCGGCAGGCCCTTGCACTACATGCTTTGGGGAATTCATCAATAAATCTGACCACAAAAGAGATGGGTATAGTGTGTATGGGTTTGGCAAAGTCAGCAGATAGATGATTGAGGATAGATAGAGAATTGGGATCAGCTGACTTAGCAGTTGGGGGGAGGGAGGGTTAAAAATGATTTGGGGACACCATAAAAACAAGCCTCTGGCACTCTGCCTCAATTTAAAGCACAAATCACATTTCTAAACATTTTAGGGGTTGTTTGGGGTAAAGCACTACTATGTAGCTGATAAAATACATTGTTAGGTGACTACATGAGGTGAATATAGGGCCAGGAGACCATGCTGGGGAGGTAAGTGAAGGCAAATATGTATGAAGGACTAAAAAAATATCATAAAATTCCAGCATGAATGAGGACAAAGGGGAAATTCACAGCATATTACAATCATGGTAATTAGGGAATGAGGAAAGAAATACAATATATTAGCAAACATTATATACAATAAAATGTGATATTAAAGGATAAAAATCTGACATTCATATACTCCTTCTGCAGGACCTGGATGATGGCAGAACAGGTCTCTGGGGTAATGATCCCCAGAGCCTGGGGGGAGATGCCTGTCGAGAACTTCAAGTCCTGCAGACTTTTCCCCATCGCCAAGTACCGCAGGGTAGCGACGAGCCTCTGCTCCGGAGTGATGGCTTGCCTCATGCAGGTATCCTGCCTGCTGAAATAGGGGGACAGCGAAGCCAACAAAATACGGGGTCCATCTTCCTGAGAAAGTTCCTGAAATCATCAGGATTATTCTCACGGATCTCACGGAGCAAAGGCATATGAGAGAACTGGTCACGCTGAAGCAACCAATTCTTGGTCCATGAACTCCTCCCCACCCTGTTCATGGACTGGACTTGTGTCAAGGTCAGGACCCCAACACCAAGCCCCCGCACAGCACGAACTCTACGAGGAGTACGTATATGCAACATGGCTAGAAAACGGTTGGCTGCTCAGAACGAAGTAACAGAACGCACTGAAGAACAGCAAGGCCTGTGAAGAGCGACTTGAAAAACAGTAACGAACAAGAACACAAAGACAAGTCCCGCATAGCTTGCTTGCACGCACTGAAGAGCAGATACAAACCCACAAGCACAAACTGAACCGCAGAAAATGATCTGAAAGCCACGAGTCTGAAAAAGCGCGAATCGTCTCTCACCAAACTTTTACTAACACGAGATTAGCAAAAGGAGCCCAAAGGGTGCCGCGCTTGGTTCTGAAATGGCCTTTACTAGTCTCGTCGTACGTGGTTGACGTCACCGCGTTCTTGGCGATCGGAAATTCCGACAACTTTGTGCGACCGTGTGTACGCAAAACAAGTTTGAGCCAACATCCGTCTGAAAAAATCCTAGGATTTTGTTGTCGGAATGTCCGATCAATGTCCGACCGTGTGTACGGGGCATAACTGTAAATACTGTAGCTGCCTGCCTGTGGTATTAATAGGAGCAGAACAACAGCAATTGTCTCCAGGTAGCTTTAGGTGCACACTGTGCAGAGGATGCACTACACTGACTGTAAATACTGTAGCTGCCTGCCTGTGGTATTAATAGGATCAGAAGAACACCACTAATTTTCTTCAGGTAGCTTTAGGTGCACACTGTGCAGGGGATGCACTACAGTAAGTTGTAAATACTGCAGCTGTCTGCGGTACTTTGCTAATAGGATCAGAAGAACACCACTAATTTTCTTCAGGTACGTTTAGGTGCACACTGTGCAGAGGACGCACTACACTAACTTGTAAATACTGCAGCTGCCTGCAATACTGTACTAATAGGATCAGAAGAACACCACTAATTTTCTTCAGGTAGTTTTAGGTGCACACTGTGCAGAGGACGCACTACACTAACTTGTAAATACTGCAGCTGCCTGTGGTACTGTACTAATAGGATCAGAAGAACACCACTAATTTTGTTTAGGTAGCTTTAGGTGCACATTATGCAGAGGACACACTAAACTAACTTGTAAATACTGCAGCTGCCTGTGGTACTGTACTAATAGGATCAGAAGAACACTAATTTTCTTCAGGTAGCTTTAGGTGCACACTGTGCACAGGATGCACTACACTAACTGTAAATACTGTCGCCAATAGGACTAATAGGATCAGAAGAACACCAGCAATTTTCTTCAGGTTGCTGTAAATACTGTAAAAACACCTGCCTGCCTGTCAGTAGTAGGAAGAGAATAAAAGGAACGGATCTAGCTAAACTGAATACAGTGTATATATATATATATATATATATATATATATATATATATATATATATATATATATATATATATATATATACACCACACCTAGGATGTATATATATACACAATACACTGTAAATGCAGCTAACTGACTCGCCTGCCTACTCTCTAATTTAAATCAAATGACACTGCCTCTCTGTCTATCTATTTCTCTCTCAACGCCAGAACACACTACACAGGGCCGCCGTGCAGGCGGCCTTATATAGTGTAGGGCGTGTACTAAACCTCCTGAGCCCTAATTGGCCAAAGCCACCCTGGCTTTGGCCAATTGCGGCTCTCTGTACAGACGGCTCCGTGATTGACCAAGCATGCGGGTCATAGTGCATGCTTGGCCAATCATCAGCCAGCAATGCACTGCGATGCTGCAGTGAATTATGGGCCGTGACGCGCCACTTGAACGGCCCATATCATTCGTAATTTGGCGAACGACCGAACAGGCGATGTTCGAGTTGAACATGCATCCGATTCAAACACGAAGCTCATCCCTAGTGGCAAGTCTCCAGCAAGAACAAAGTTGCAGTAGTGAGTCTACAGCAAGAGCTCTGCAAGTCTACAGCATGAAAATTCAGCCACAGTGACCCCTGTGGTGGGATGACTATTGCACAACATAACTGAACCAAAACTTTCAGCAGACTTGCAGAATGTTTGCAAACAAAGTTGATCTGGAGTCATGCAATGCAGACTTACTGCAATTGTGCATTAAACTTGTGAAGTCTGGCAAGTCTAGCAATAGTTTAGTAAGTCATTTTCAAACATGCAGTACAATTGCTTTCTACCTGGGGATACAGCTACTGTATGTATGTAAGATGTCAATCTGCCTCTTGTTTAGTTGAGCTAAAAAACATGTTTTTTTCTCTGCAGATTTAGTTACATTACTTACCTGTAATTAAGTATGCCCCCCTTGGCTCAGTTGCTCAGGATCCAAATGGGCCATGCCCCGCCCCCCGCCTTCTCCTCCTCTGATTTTTTTCTTTTTTTTTACAGATTACAGTAACTGTAACACGATTGCCGAATGGGGGTGAAAATCCTGTCACCGATCAGACTCTCACCCATTCATAACAGCCAGCAAGGGGAGTGATGAATTGAGTTCCTGATACTTGCAAAAATGAAAGAACACAGCCATGGCCACAATTTAGATATGAATTTTCCATGGGAGGGAGCATAGTGTAGACTTTAGCTATGCAGTCTGACCATCAGTTGCATAATTACAGTCTCAAACCTGATTCTGGAACAGTAACTATTCAGCACATCACAGCTCAAGTCCGTACCATCCAGTGGTCAATAGGGAGGAACATGCTTCTCTAAGGTGTTGCCAGTAATGTGCTGTTTCAATCAGGCTCATCATTCATCATCACATACACTCTTTGTGCATCTGAATGTGGGATTACAAATGGAGATATTGAAAGAATAAAATGAATTGTAGACACAGGCATAAAGGAATTGCAGATGGGAATCTTAAATATTCTCAGGTATGTATGGATAATAAATACATACAGAGTTTAAAAAAATAACCGGGTGAAACAACTGAAAAAATAAACTTGAAGCATGTTTGTAATTTTTGTTTATTTGACTTTAGTTATGTTTTAATTGTACTGTAATGTTTCATATCCAATAAGGTGAAAACTGCAGAAGTATGCTTGATGTATGGAAGTTTTCCTTAAATAATGTGATATGACTTTCCTGTTGCGCAGTCCATCTATCTTATATTCCAATTATATACATGATGTGTCAATTGAACTTTTTTACCCGTGCCATATTCTATCATACTTGCCATCAATATCGGCCAAGCACTTCTTGAATCTGTAATAGTTTCCATCAAGATGTCTGACTTATTCAGAGCTGTAGAGGTTTGTCTGAAGAAGTCAGCAATACATTCTTCACAAATTGTTTGGCGGTACAATATTTTTCATGCTGTTCCTGCTTCTTGTCTTTGTTCCTTGTAAATGGCAAACACAAAATACACTTGTCTCCATGATCACAGCAATAATTGCAGCACTATGACAGAAAGCACTCACAAGTGCAAGTGATGAGCATCCATGGTAATTATCTGAGACAGGGTAACCTACAAAATTAGTAATTAACAGAGAATGAGAAAGGTGTTACAGTGCCATTTATTAGATGGTTGGAAAAGTTCTACTTAAACATTAACTTTGAGCTGTTTTTCTTTTCAATTTACACTGCAAAGTGAACAATAAGGTGCTGTTAGTTATTTATACCTGTACAAATATATAGAGAAATTGATTTCAATTGTTATGTGACAGACTGAACAAAGACAAACACCCTATGATATATTTTAAAATACTCCTTTAGATTATTTTCTAAGTGTTTTTTTTTTAGTATTGAATGGTTCAAGAGGATTCTAAAAGTGTAGAAGGAAAGGCATTTTAGGTGTATGCCATTTCTCTGTCCATTATGTTATTTACTTTTTTATTTAAAAAAAAAATAATGGTGAAAATGTATCTGCCAAGCAAGCCAAAATCAGCTTTCTATTACCAATAGTAATACAGAGATGACTTCTGATTCACTTTCATAGGCTCCCAAACTTGTCTTATTCTTTGCACAGCATATGCACAATACATATAAGCATGTCAGCTCTTTTGCTGTCTGACCAGCTTGTCAACCCTTTTGCTCTTTGCACAATTTAATTCACATTATGGACATGAAAGCTCACTAAAAGCATCCCCAAAGCATGCAATATCTGAAAACGCATGGTCTGGAAATACAAATAAAATATAATGTTTAATGTTTGCTTACTTGAAAAAAAACCCACATATTAATAAACTCAAAATCAAGATCCCTTGCAAAATGGTGAAAAACAAAGACACCCAAACCATGCCTGGGCCACCTAAGGGGGCTTCAGGTGGCTTGTAACCCTAAAAACAGAAAGTGGCTGGTAATTACCAAAACACTTAGAGCTGTTTGGAAATGTAAAATTTATGGAAACTTTGAAGCCATGAAAAAAAAAAATGTCCCTGTATTTTTGCAGGAAAAAGTGGAAATTTGAGTTTTTCATCTTGGCGTCTAACTTATGAGTTGAAAGGAGCTCTCCTAGCTCTCCTCCTGGCTTTAGAGGGAATGCTGGTGTATTTGGCTGCTGCTCCTCACACCAATTACAATTTTACAAATCTACAATCTTTTTTTTCTCTATTTTCTGACTACTAGGATTGATTTATCGGATTTTCTGACTACTAAGATTGAGTTATCGGATTTAGATTCCCTGGATTGATTTCTCTGAACTCTTGGTTCTCAGGGTTTGTTACTCTATAAGTGACTGCTCCCTATTCTCACAACCTGCCCCAGCTTGATGCGGACTAGGGATGAGCCGAACACCCCTGGTTCGGTTCACAGCAGAACATGCAAACAGGCAAAAAAACTTGTTTGAATGCGTGAACACCATTAAAGTCTATGGGACACGAGTGTGAAAAATCAAAAGTGCTAATTTTAAAGGCTTATATGCAAGTTATTGCCATAAAAAGTGTTTGGGTACCTGGTTCCTGCTCTAGGGGACTTGTATCAATGCATAAAAAAGTTTTAAAAATGGCCATTTTTTTCGGGAACAGTGATTTTAATAATGCTTAAATTGAAACAATAAAAATGAAATATTCCTTTAAATATCGTGCCTGGGGTGTCCTTACTATGCCTGTAAAGTAGCACATCTTTCCCATGTTTATAACAGTGCCACAGTAAAATTACATTTCTAAAGGAAAAAATGTTATGTAAAACTGCTCGCGGCTGTAATGTATTGTCGGATCCCAGCAATATAGATAAAAATACGAAAAATACCAAAAAAATAAAATGGCGTAGATGTCACCCCCAAAATCCATACCAGGCTCTTCAGGTCTGGTATGGATATTAAGGGGAACCCCATACCCCAATTTTTTTTTAAATGGTGTGGGGGTCCCCCAGGTCCCCAGGCATTATATACTATACGGCCTGCCCTATATACTCTGCAGAAAATTGGGCCTTAGGTGTTGGTGGTACCAGAACACTGTAAGCCCTCGCAGTTACTATTGTTGGGCGCAGGAATGGGCCCTGCTGTGAAACATATCAAAAATTGTAATTACATGCCCCTGTTAAACAGGGACAGAAAAATTGGGCCTTGGGCGGTGTTGGTGGTGGCGCAACACTGTAAGCCCTCACAGTTACTCTTGTTGGGCACAGAAACGGGTGCTGCAATGAAATATTGTATCAAAAAATTGTAATTACATGCCCCTGTTAAACAGGGGCAGAAAAATTGGGCCTTGGGCGGTGGTGGTGGTGCCACAAGTCTGTAAGCCCCCACAGTTACTCTTGATGGGCACAGGAACAGGTCCTGCATTGAAGTATATAAAGAATTGTAAGTACATGCCCTTGTTAAACAGGGGCAGAAAAATTGGGCCTTGGGTGGTGGTGCCACAACACTGTAACCCCTCACAGATACTCTTGTTGGGCACAGGAACAGGCCCTGCAATGAAATATATAAAAAATTGTAATTACATGCCCCTGTTAAACAGGTGCAGAAAAATTGAACCTTGGGTGGTGGTGCCACAACACTGTAACCCCTCACAGATACTATTGTTGGGCGCAGGAACAGGCCCTGCAGTGAAATATATCAAAAACTGTAATTACATGCCCCTGTTAAACATTGGGCCTTGGGTGGTGGTGGTGGTGCCACAACACTATAAGCCCTCACAGTTACTCTTGTTGGGTGCAGGAACGGGCCCTGCATTGAAATCTTGGGGGTTATTTACTAAAGGAAAATCCACTTTGCACTGCAAGTGCACTTGAAAGTGCACTAAAAAAGTGCACTTGGAAGTAAAGTCGCTGTAGATCCGAGGGGGCATGCAAGGAAAATAAAAAACAGCATTTTAGCTTGCACATGATTGGATGATAAAATCAGCAGAGCTTCCACTCAATTCAGATCTACCTCTTAGATTTAGAGTGACTGCACTTCCAAGTGCACTTTCAGTGCACTTTCAAGTGCACTTGAAGTGCAAAGTGGATTTGCCATTCGTAAATAACCCCCATTATATCAAAAATTGTAATTACATGCCCCTGTTAAACAGGGGCAGAAAAATTGAGTCTTGGGTGGTGATGCCACAACACTGTAACCCCTCACAGATACTCTTGTTGGGCGCAAGAACAGGCCCTGCTGTAAAATATTATATCAAAAATTGTAATTACATGCCCCTGTTAAGTAGGGGAAGAAAAATTGTGCCTTGGGTGGTGGTGGTGGTGACCTAAACCAAAAATATTGTTGGAAGCTAGCATCAAGATTGAGGAGGAATAGGAGCATAGGCAGTCTTCAAGAGATCTCACATCCATAGCAAATTCAATCAGTTACATCAGCATCAGGTGCTTGATAACTGCTGATCCAAGACTGATTCATTTTATGTATGTGAGCCTATCAACGGAGTCTGTGGACAGGCGCACTCTTTGATCCGTTACAAACCCTCCAGCAGCACTGAATGTGCATTCAGAAAGCATGCTGGATGCAGGACAGGCCACACACGCTTGACACCATCTGAACCAAATAAGTTTATCTTGGTCTTATCAGACCACAGGACATGGTTCCAGTAATCTATGCCATTAGTCTGCTTGTCTTCAGCAAACTGTTTGCGGGCTTTCTTGTGCATCATCTTTAAAAGAGGCTTCCTTCTGGGACGACAGCCATGCAGACCAATTTGATGCAGTGTGCGGCATATGGTCTGAGCACTGACAGGCTGACCCCACACCCTTTCTACCTCTGAAGCAATTCTGGTAGCACTCTTATGTCTATTTCGCAAAGACAACTTCTGGATATGACGCTGAGCACGTACACTCAACTTCTTTGGTCGACCATGGTGAGACCTGTTGGAACCTGTCCTGTTAAACTGCTGTATGGTCCTGGCCAGGGACTTGGCAATCTTCTTATAGCCTAGGCCATCTTTCTGTAGAGCAACAATTCTTATATTTCAGATTCTCAGAGAGTTCTTTGTCATGAGGTGCCATGTTGAACTTCCAGTGACCAGTATGAGAGAGTGAGAGCGATAACACCACATTGAACACACCTGCTCCCCATTCATACTTGAGACCTCGTAACACCAATGAGTCACATGACACCAGGGAAAGAAAATGGCTAATTGGGCCCAATTTGGACATTTTCACTTAGGGGTGTACTCACTTTTGTTGCTAGCGGTTTAGACATTATTGGCTGTGTGTTGAGTTATTTTGAGGGGACAGCAAATTTACACTGTTATACAAGCTGTACACTCACTACTTTACATTATAGCAAAGTATAATTTCTTCAGTGTTGTCACATGAAAAGAATAAAATATTTACAAAAATGTGAGGGGTGTACTCACTTTTTGTGAGTTACCGTGTATACAGTGGGGACGGAAAGGATTCAGACCCCCTTACATTTTTCACTCTTTGTTATATTGCAGCCATTTGCTAAAATCATTTAAGTTAATTTTTTTCCTCATTAATGTACACACAGCACCCCATATTGACAGAAAAACACAGAATTGTTGACATTTTTGCAGATTTATTAAAACAGAAAAACTGAAATATCACATGGTCCTAAGTATTCAGACCCTTTGTTCAGTATTTAGTAGAAGCACCCTTTTGATCTAATACAGCCATGAGTCTTTTGCAGATTCTATCCAGTTCTGTCAGGTTGGATGGTAAACGTTGGAAGACAGCCATTTTTAGGTCTCTCCAGGGATGCTCAATTGGGTTTAAGTCAGGGCTCTGGCTGGGCCATTCAAGAATAGTCACAGAGTTGTTGTAAAGCCACTCCTTAATTATTTTAGCTGTGTGCTTAGGGTCATTGTCTTGTTGGAAGGTAAACCTTCGGCCCACTCTGAGGTCCTGAGCACTCTGGAGAAGGTTTTTGTCCAGGATATCCCTGTACTTGGCCACATTCATCTTTCCCTCATTTGCAACCAGTCGTCCTGTCCCTGCAGCTGAAAAAAACTCCACAGCATGATGCTGTCACCACCATGCTTCACTGTTGGGACTGTATTGGACAGGTGATGAGCAGTACCTGGTTTTCTCCACACATACTGCTTAGAATTAAGGCCAAAAAGTTCTATCTTGGTCTCATCAGACCAGAGAATCTTATTTTTCACCTTCTTGGAGTCCTTCAGGTGTTTTTTAGCAAACTCCATGCAGGCTTTCATGTGTCTTGCACAGAGGAGAGGCTTCCGTCGGGCCACTCTGCCATAAGGCCCCGACTGGTAGAGGGCTGCAGTGATGGTTGACTTTCTACAACTTTCTCCCTTCTCCCGACTGCATCTCTGGAGCTCAGCCACAGTGATCTTTGGGTTCTTCTTTACTTCTCCCACCAAGGCTCTTCTCCCCCGATAGCTCAGTTTGGCCAGACGGCCAGCTCTAGGAAGGGTTCTGGTCATCCTAAACGTCTTCTGTGCTCTTAGGAACCTTAAGTGCAGCAGAAATTTTTTTGTAACCTTGGCCAGATCTGTGCCTTGCCACAATTCTGTCTCTGAGCTCTTCAGGCAGTTCCTCTGACCTCATGATTCTCCTTTGCTCTGACATGCACTGTGAGCTGTAAGGTCTTATATAGACAGGTGTGTGGCTTTCCTAATCAAGTCCAATCAGTATACTCAAACACAGCTAGACTCAAATGAAGGTGTAGAACCATCTCAAGGATGATCAGAAGAATTGGACAGCACCTGAGTTAAATATATGAGTGTCACAGCAAAGGGTCTGAAAACTTAGGACCATGTGATATTTCAGTTTTTCTTTTTTAATAAATCTGCAAAAATGTCAACAATTCTGTGTTTTTCTTTCAATATGGGGTGCTGTGTGTACATTAATGAGCAAAAAATGAACTTAAATGATTTTAGCAAATGGCTGCAATATAACAAAGAGTGAAAAATTTAAGGGGGTCTGAATACTTTCCGTCCCCACTGTACACTGCACATACATATATACACACCTTATCTGTGCCTAAATCTAGGCCTATCCATTTGTCCACTCAAATGTCAAAACCTCACCAAAAAAAAAAGGTGAAAAAGAAAAAAAAATATATAAGGAATAAGGAAAGAGGGAGAGGGGAGAAAGTAAATCCTGATCCCTTCTATCATAAATGGCCCCATACATTCCTTATATACAGAAACACCCATATTATAATTATTACAATTAATGATCCCCATTGGCAGTAGATGCCGTGTACCGTTTGTCCAGCCACTTTGCCCAAACTTAATCATATTTACTACCCTGTTTCCCCGAAAATAAGACCTAGCGTGATTGTCGGCTATGGCTGCAATATAAGCCCTACCCCCCAAAAAGATGTATAAAGATACCTCTATTAATAGGGGTTGCCCTACCCTCTTTCCCCGAAAATAAGCCCTACACTGAAAATAAGACCTACAAGGACTTATTTGGGGGGTAGGGCTTATATTGCAGCCATCACCGACAATCATGGTAGGTCTTATTTTCGGGGAAACTGGGTAGGGCAACCTCTATTAATAGAGGTATCTTTATACAATGTGAGGTTATTATTTATCAATTGCTTCCAGTATAAAAGTGTAGGAGGATGAGGTTTCTTCCAGTGCATTGCAATGGTTTTTCTTACATAGAATAACATTGTATTAATGAACACTCGTTCAGACACTGTAGGAACAGTTTCCGCTACCAGACCCAGCAGACAAACAGACATTGAAACCGGTAAAGGAACAGAGGTAATAGTATTCAATAGATCTACCATTTCCCCCCAGCAAATAGCTATATATTGACAAGTCCGAAAAATGTGTGTGAAATCCCCCTGAAATGCTCCACACCACCAACAACTTGGGAGAACACACAGGATTTATCTTTTGAAGTCTATAAGGCATAATATATGCTCTATGTACCAATTTAAATTGTATCATGCAGTCTCTCAAGGATACTTGAGATCGCAGAGGGAAACCCCACACACCCCTACAGTCTCCATATCCAAATCTGGTATATCTCGCATCCACCTAGCTCTAAGACCTTCTAATGGCAAAATAGAAATGAAAGTAAAATGAGACTACAGTCTCGAGGTGGGCTTAATAATGGAGAAGTTGGAGATATCTAAATGAATAAAAACTAGGTAAGTTAAAGTTAGATGTAAGTAATGAAAAGGTAGATAATTTCGGATCAGCAACCACTTGAGAGAGTCATTTAATAATATATTTAGTCCATGCAATAGGCTCTGGTACTTAAAAAATTTGAGGAAGAGTAGGATTAAACCATAAAGGTGTGTTTGGAGAGATCACACCCTTTGAATAAATATCGCATCTAAGACCAGTCTCCCAAGCATGGATAGTATTAAGCATTGAAGCAGTCAACTGATAGGGTGCCCTACGGCCTCTAAATAAGAGTACAGTGGCTACTGATCAAGGATGCATCCACTGAGGGTTCCTATTCAGTGCATGCATCTTTGATCAGTAGTCACTGGCGTGGCGAAAAGAAGCCAAGCTCCCCTGACCCTGTCCAGGTGCCATACTCGCACAGGTACTCATTGATGGCCCTTTGCTGTGTGTGCAGCGGCTACAGCATTGCCAACATTGAGTTACACCTGGTGGACATGTCACATATGAGGCAGTTGGGGGGAAGGTTGCATTCCCTTTGAATGTCAGCCAGCCGAGCACTGAAATTGTATGACCGGTAGGGATGAGCCGAACACCCCCCGGTTCGGTTCGCACCAGAACCTGCGAACAGACCGAAAATTCACACGAACGTTAGAAGTGCTAATTTTAAAGGCTAATTTGCATGGTATTGTCCTAAAAAGGGTTTGGGGACCCGGGTCCTGCCCCAGGGGACATGTATCAATGCTAAAAAAAGTTTTAAAAACTGCCTTTTTTTCGGGAGCAGTGATTTTAATGATGCTTAAAGTGAAAAAAAAAAGTGAAATATTCCTTTAAATATCGTACCTGGGGGGTGTCTATAGTATGCCTGTAAAGTGGCGTGTTTCCCATGCTTAGAACAGTCCCTGCACAAAATTACATTTTTAAAGTAATAAAAGTCATTTAAAACTGCTTACGGCTTTAATGTAATGTCCGGTCCCGGTAATATGGATGAAAATCAGTGAGACAAACGGCATGGGTACCCCCCCCAGTCCATTACCAGGCCCTTTGGGTCTTGTATGGATATTAAGGGGAACCCCGCACCCAAATTAAAAAAAGGAAAGGTGTGGGGCCCCAGGCCCTCTGAACAGCAGTATATAGGCAGTGCAAACAAGACAGGGACTGTAGGTTTGTTGTTAAGTAGAATCTGTTTGTAATTTTGAACTGGTACATTTTTAAGCTTTTTGGAAAACATAGGGAAGGGTTATCACCCCTGGGACATTTGTTTTGCTGTCTGTGCACCTCTTCTGAAGATTTTACCTCACTTTCTGTCTCAATGACAAATGTTTTTTGACAATTTGGGGTTTTTAGTGAAACAAGGATTGGTGATAAAGCATCAGTGGAAAGGAGACACATTTTTCCCATATTGACTCAGGAGAGAATTTCCCTTCCTAGGGGTAGATTTCATCTCACTTCCTGTTGTCTTCTTCCGTTTGCAAGTAGGAGTCATTTGTAAGTTGGATGTTTGAAAGTAGGGGCCTGCTCTATATACTCTGCAGAAATTGGGGCCTTAGGTGTTGGTGTTGCCACAACACTGTAAGCCCTCACAGTTACTCTTGGTGGGCGCAGAAACGGGCCCTGCTGTGAAATATTAGATCACCTGTTGAACAGGGGCAGAAAAATTGGGCCTTTGGTGGTGGGGGTGGTGGTGTTGCCATAACACTGTAAGTCCTCCCAGTTACTCTTTGTGGGAGCTGGAACGGGCCCTGCTGTGAAATATTAGATCAAGAATGGTAATTACATGCACCTGTTGAACAGGGGCAAAAAAATTGGGCCTTTGGTGGTGGTGGTGCTGGTGCCACAACACTGAAAGTCCTCACAGTTACTCTTGGTAGGCACAGAAACGGGCCCTGCTGTGAAATATTAGATCAAGAATTGTAATTATAATTGTAATTGTAATCTCCTTTCCCATTGGCCTGCCTCTCCATAGGCTATCCCCTCTCCAGTCTATCATGAATGCTGCTGCCAGACTTATCCACCCTACCAACCGCTTAGTGTCTGCCAACCCTATCCTCCAATCCCTACACTGGCTCCCAATCACCCAGCGAATTAAATTCAAAATACTAACCACAACATACAAAGCCATTCACAACTCTGCTCCGAGCTACATCAAATATCTCCAATTATCACCCAAATCGTCCTCTCCGCTCTTCTCAAGACCTCCTACTCTCAAGCCCTCTCATCTCCTCCTCTCATGCTCGTCTCCAGGATTTCTCCAGAGCCTCTCCCATCCTCTGGAACTCGCTACCTCCACCTGTCCAGCTATCCTCTACTCTTGCTACCTTCAGGCGATCCCTGAAAACTCATCTCTTCAGGAAAGCCTATAACGTCTCTAACTAATCTTTTACCACTTCCATCAGCTCATTCCCCACAGTTATTCCCCCGTACACACGGTCGGATTTTCCGATGGAAAATGTCCGATCGGAGCGTGTTGTCAGAAATTCCGACCGTGTTTGGGCTCCATCGGACATTTTCCATCGGATTTTCCGACACACAAAGTTTGAGAGCAGGCTATAAAATTTTCCAACAACAAAATCTGATCGCGTCAATTCTGACCGTGTGTGGCCTGTTCCGACGCACAAAGTGCCACGCATGCTCAGAAGAAATTCCGAGAAGGAACAGCTCGGTCTGGTAAACTTAGCGTTCACAATGGATACAACACTTTCGTCACGGTGCAATATTAAAAATGGTTTAATACAGCGCACTCTCTTCTTTATAATGTGAGAAGAATGAAGTATGGTGTGCGGCCGTCCAGTGTATTTTTCTCTTTCCTCAAGCTTGTGCAGAGCCAGCACCTGTGAGTTCCATTAGGGCGGGTGTCTTGATAGGGATTTGAGAGATTGGAGCGGCAATCTTTTTCTTAAGAAGAATGAAGTAGTTTTGCTGCTCATATTCACACAGACTTCTCTTAATATATTTTGATTTGTCACATCTGACAATAATATTTTTGTGTTTTTTTTTTTTTTTAAGGCAGCATTTTATTTATTTTTTTTATGTTTGTATTTTTTCCAAGGCTGATCTTTGTTTTATTTTAGTTTTAGTTTTACTCCAGAATATTTTTATGTGTGTTTTGTGTGTCAAGTTACCACAACACCATTGATATCTTGTATTATTTAATCCCAAGGAGATTGTTTGGTGTTGGCGTCCCTTGTTAATTTCACATTTTACTTTAGAAATGTACCTGCCTCCTCACAAACTGTCCTTTTTTAAGGAAAACACACATAGGAGAGTATAATTGAAACCAAAAATCCTTTATTAAGGGCTCAGAACCAAACAAAGAGGGAGGCAATGCTGGAGAAACAGCAGAAATTAGCGAAGCCTTGGACCCCCAGGGCAGACATCAATTCTTTAACATCAAAATTGGTGGCCTGAGGAGTCCATATGTAAGGAAGTGCAGTCTGGTCCAGAAGTCCCAGAGATCCGGAAAGCAGCAGATGACATCTGTGTCCCCAGGCTGTGGTACCACAAGAGTCTGCATCTTTTGCCAGACCAGACTGGATCCAGGGTCATCACTTTCTGGTCTTCCTTCCACACTTCCTTCCTGGCTGTGGCTCTGCTGTTGGAGATGTGGCAGGAGGAGGAGTAGGACCTGGAGGAGGAGGAGGACTAGTAGGACCTGGAGGAGGAGGAGTAGTAGGACCTGGAGGAGGAGGAGGACCATGTGTGAGGTCACAAATGTGGGTAGCAGATGTTATTTGGCCCCTCAACCCCTTATTGAGAGCTTCCAAAATTAATGACTCACACATGAGTTGTTGGCCCTCCTCCATCCGCTGCATTTTACAGGCAATTATGCCAGCAAAGTCCTCCTCCCCAGTGTGGGGGGCTCTTAGGGCCTCTGTAGCCTTCCAAATGAGGCCTATGGCAGCCTCATCCAGGGTACTCCTCTTCCTGCCACTTTCTCTTTGCGGGTGTAGGGGAGGGACCTGCATATCATGCAGCCTGCTCGGCCCAGCCACCTCCTGGCTGAGACTTCCCTGTGTATGAAAAAGGGACATGGTTTAATGTTTTGCATCATCAATCACAATCATAAATTAGTACTCCAAACTAACATCTAGTTAACATCATTGATTGGACAACCTGAAATATTTAGAGGAATGCTATACCTGGCTCAAGCTGGGCTCCTCCACATGTTGCTGCCTGGAAGGCCCATGTTGGGCATCAGAAGCCTCAGCTGGGATGGAAGGAAGCGTGGAAGGAAGACTGGAGAGTGATGACCTGGGTTCAGTCTGACCTGCCAGAAAATGCAGCCTGTCATAGTACCACATCCTGGGGACATAGATGTCATCTGCTGCTCCGGATCTCTGCGAATCCTGGACTTTCTTGCGCTCCCTTAGATATGTGCTCCTCAGGCCACCAATTAGGATCTTCAAATAGGTGATGCCTGCTTCACAATTTCCACCAATTGATTCAGCGCTGCCTTCCTCTTTGTTTGGTTCTTATAATGTGGGTGGTTTATCTCCCACAGACAAGGCAGCTCCCTGAACATGTCAATGAAGATTGCCATAAAGTCGGTATCTTTAAAGATATCCATTTGCACTGCAAGACACAACACAAGACAAATCCTAATGTCAGGCAAAACTCTCCTAATCTTGTTACAATATAGGCCTCGATCTAAAAGCAGTATAGGCCCAAGTTTGTCTCTTACCTTCGTTATTACGATCGGCGCCTCCGATGCTCCTTCCTCCGCTCACAGATCGTACGTAATACGCACGCGTGTTACGCTTTATACACACTGCGCATGCCTGTAACTCTGCCCGCCCCTGATGTTCTTTCTAGTCTATTCCCCACCCCTTTTCGTTCGCCGCAGTGGGGGAAGAGCACATGGCGGAGACACAGCAGGTGCATGCTAATTATAGCAACGAGGAGGAGGGGGAGGAAAGCCCGGATCCGGAAACGTCCCGATCCAGAAGGAGACGATTTAAGGCCTCAAATATGTCCTTTGGGGAGATGGTGGAGATGGTCGACATAATGAAAAGGGCCGACTATGATGGGAAGTATGGACCTTACCCCAACCCTAATGTCCCAAAGGCCAAGATCATGGCAAAAGTGGTCAAGAGTCTGCACCAGAATTTTGGGGTACGTCGATCGAAGGATCAGCTCAGGAAGCGGTGGTCGGACCTCAAATTACGAGAACATGAGCAGTACAAAAAGATCCGAAGAGTGCTGCAAAAAAGTTGGTAGTTCTCCAGTGTTCCTATTCTTCTTCTGTTTATTACGTTCGTGCTGCTCCATGTGCTTTTAGGAACTGTTGTACAGTTTAAAATGGCAACTTTCATGTTCATGGGCACATTATTCGTTCATATCAAACATTTTTCTTTCGGCCCATAAAACACCATTGTTTTGGCCATATGCATTTGCCCACATTTTTTAGGGACTACTTGTATGAAAATAATTTGGTTGTGTAGATGGGTTTGGAACTAGAATGAAATGCAAACTAGATTCTGTGTAAGGAGAGGACATTGAGCAGCTGGTTTCACATCTGCACACTGGAGCACTAGTGTGGGACACAAGAACACCATTTTTATTAGGGGGGCCACACAGGTGCTCCAGTGTATACTATAGGGGTGTCTCCATCTGTGAAGCTTGTACAAGACAGGTAAAGTATTGCAGCTTGACAAAGAACAATCAAATTCTACATCTTGGAACTATGCCAAAATAGACAATTGTACCCCACTTCCAAGCAATGTTTCATCTTTATAGTTCTTCCCTCAAATATCTGTGTGCTAAGTATACCATTTTTGTTTTACATAGGGGATAAAAGACTCGGAGGACACCCCTCATCCGAGGAGACCAGAGCCCCCCCCCCCCCCTCTGGAAGAAGGGGAAATCCCCCCAACACAAGAAGAGCAGGAGGAGGAAGAAGACGTGGTGGAACTAGTCACCACAACAGGTGAGTGTCTGCGACCACAGGCTCAGGTAAGAGATGGATGCCGGCATATTTTTTATACCTGTTTTTGTTTGGTTTCTCTCTTTTTAGGTGATCGTGATGTTGTGGATCCAGATCCTTTCACATCAGAAAGTGCCCAGATCCTGATCGGGGAGATCATGGGGTGTAATTTAGCATTGGAAAACCTCAAGAAAAACATCAATGATGTTATTCAAAAAAATAAAAACATCATTGATGTTTTGGGGAGAGTTTAAAACCCCTCCAAATCACTTTGTTTTTTTGTGTGCTACAATGTTCAAAATGTTTGAGCGATTTTTAGAAAAGCCAAATTTGGAGAATGCACACAGTGTGTCAACATGTGCTATCTGCCATCACAGGAGATCAATGGAGGCGTTTTGGGGGTGCAACCCCTTCCTCAATAATAAAGTAGCTGAGAGGAAGGTGTTTCTCCCCCAAAACACGTCCCTTGATCCCCCGTTATGGCAGCTAGCACATGTTGAACTTCTTAAATTGGTGTGCATCTTACAAATTTGGCTTTTCCTGGGGTGACTTCACCCCATCTGAACGCAATATCAAACACAGTTCCTAAATACTCATGTCTGATATTGCCTTCAAGTTCTACCTAATGTGAACTTTGTAAGTTCAAGATTTGTGTCTTTCTTGTTGGTTTGAAACAGGCCTGTTTTATCTTAAATGGACATTTATATTTTTGATAATGCCACCCCAAAAATTGTTATACAACAAACATGTTGGTTTGTTTTAAAAACCTTTTCTAAATGCACATGTGATTGTGCAGGTATTAAAAAGATTGTTAATCAAGAATGTGTGGATTATTGTCTCAACGCTACAACACTTTTGTGGTGATGTAATTGCTGCTTTCTGTGACAATGGGGGTTATTTCCTAAAGTCAAATCCTCTTTGCACTACAAGTGCAGTTTCAAGTGCACTTGTAGTGCAAAGTTTCTTTGCCTTTAGTAAATAACACCCAACAGTGCTTTGTATAGGGTTACACAATCACGCCATTTTCTGGACCCACCACATTTCTGTCAGGGTCAGCTAAAACAAACACAAGCAGTAAATGTCACCAAAGATTTGCTTAATTATTTTTTTTATTGGATCAAGGTTTCACAAATTGTCTGGCATATTGATGGCCCCCCTACCTGCAAAGAACTCAAGGTATCTTAACTGGACATCACGGGCACTCAGGGAGGGCAAGCCAGGACGGCCACTTTCAAGCGCCGTCAGGGTTGTTTCATTTATAATTCCGGCCTCAGGCCCAACTGAGCCAGCATAGTTGGCCGAATGTTGCCGTAAAAAGTTGTGTAGAACACAGCACACCAGGATTATATGATTCAGTTTATACTCCGCCATATGGATGGGTGTAAGAAATAGGCGGAACCGGCTGGCCATGATTCCAAATGTGTTCTCCACCACTCTTCTGGCTCTGGCCAGTCGGTAATTAAAAACCCTCTGTTCCGGGGTGAGGGTCCTCATCGGGAATGGCCGCATAAGATGGTCCCCCAGCGCAAATGCTTCATCCGCAACGAAGACAAATGGGAGTCCTTCCACATTCTCTTCTGGAGTTGGCAAGTCCAAGCTGCCATTCTGGAGACGCCTGTAAAACTCCGTCTGGGCGATGACTCCACCATCGGACATCCGGCCATTCTTCCCCACGTCCACATACAGGAACTCGTAATTAGCCGACACCACCGCCAACATCACAATACTATTGAACCCCTTGTAATTATAATAGTATGACCCCAAGTTGGGTGGTGGGATGATGTGGACGTGTTTTCCATCAATTGCCCCTCCGCAGTTAGGAAAGTCCCACCGCTGGGCAAAGTGGGAGGCCACAGTCTGCCATTCCTGTGGCGTGGAAGGAAACTGTTGAGGAAAACAAAAAAAAAATAGTATTTTTGCACATAAACATGGAAAGCAGATTAGACACAAACATTCTTGGCCAACATCCAGATAACATTTATTAAGGGGAATTTTACAACACCAAAGTATAAAGTACACCTATCATATTCCCCCTCCCCCCCTCTCATGGGCCATTTCTAACTTTAGGGGGGGGGGGTGGAATCTTGGACAGGTAACCCTCTCCACTTCATTGAGAGATGAATGCCTAAATAATGGGTATTACTTGGAACAGCCCCTCCTTAGTTACACTATTGGCAGCCCACTGGACAGGTAAGAAGTGTCATAATACAAAGATATAAATACACACTGTACACATTTGAGCACATTTGGACATTCTGCTATTACCTATCAAGATAATAATAGGATACAAAAACTTGAAACAGTACCATTTGAAAGTATACCGGCAGGCCCTTGCACTACATGCTTTGGGGAATTCATCCATACATCTGACCACAAAAGAGATGGGTATAGTGTGTATGGGTTTGGCCAAGTCATCAGATAGATGATTGAGGATAGATAGAGAATTGGGATCAGCTGACTTAGCAGTTGGGGGGAGGGAGGGTTAAAAATAATTTGGGGACAAAAACAAGCCTCTGGCACTCTGCCTGAATTTAAAGCACAAATCACATTTCTAAACATTTTAGGGGTTGTTTGGGGTAAAGCACTACTATGGAGCTGACAAAATACATTGTTAAGTGACTACATGAGGTGAAGGAGACCATGCTGGGGAGGTAAGTGAAGGCAAATATGTATGAAGGACAGCAAAAAAATTACATAAAATTGCAGCATGAATGAGGACAAAGGGGACATTCACAGCATATTACAATCATGGTAATTAGGGAATGAGGAAAGAAATAAAATATATTATCAAACATTATATACAATAAAATGTGATATTAAAGGATAAAAATCTTACCTTCATATACTCCTTCTGCAGGACCTGGATGATGGCAGAACAGGTCTCTGGGATAATGATACCCAGAGCCTGGGGGTGATGCCTGTTGAGAACTTCAAGTCCTGCTGGCTTCTCCCGGTCGCCAAGTACTGCAGGGTAGCGACGAGCCTTTGCTCCGGAGTGATGGCTTGCCTCATGCAGGTATCCTGCCTGCTGATATAGGGGGTCAGCGAAGCCAACAAACAGTGAAATACAAGGTCCGTCATCCTGAGAAAGTTCCTGAAATCATCAGGATTATTCTCACGGATCTCACGGAGCAAAGGCATATGAGAGAACTGGTCACGCTGAAGCAACCAATTCTTGGTCCATGAACTCCTCCCCACCATGTTCATGGACTGGACTTGTGTCAAGGTCAGGATCCCAACACCAAGCCCCTGCACAGCACGAACTCTACAAGGAGTACGTATACGCAACATGGCTAGAAAACGGTCGGCTGCTCAGAACGAAGTAACAGAACACACTGAAGAACAGCAAGGCCTGTGAGGAGTGACCTGAGAAACAGTAACGAACGAACAAGAACACAATGACTAATTAAAGTCACGCGTAGCTTGCTTGCACGCACTCAAGAGCAGATACAAACCCACAAGCACAAACTGAACCGCAGAAAACGATCTGAAAGCCACGAGTCTTTAAAAGCGCGAATCGTCTCTCACCAAACTTTTACTAACACGAGATTAGCAAAAGGAGCCCAAAGGGTGCCGCGCTTGGTTCTGAAATGGCCTTTTCTAGTCTCGTTTTACGTGGTTGACGTCACCGCGTTCTTGGCGATCGGAAATTCTGACAACTTTGTGCGACCGTGTGTACGCAAAACAAGTTTGAGCCAACATCCGTCTGAAAAATCCTAGGATTTTGTTGTCGGAATGTCCGATCAAAGTCCGACCATGTGTACAGGCCATTACAACCTTTTTACCACCTGCCCCACCCTATTAGATTGTAAGCTCTTCTGAGCAGGGCCCTCTTAATCCTCTTGTATCTTATTGTATTATAACTGTATTGTCCCCCTTTTATATTGTAAAGCGCTGCGTAAACTGTTGGAGCTATATAAATCATGTATAATAATAATAATAATAATTACATGTCCCTGTTGAACAGGGGCTGAAAAATTGGGCCTTAGGCACTGGTGCCACAACACTGCAACCCCTCACAGATACTCTAGTTGGAGCGCAGGAATGAGCCCTGCTTCAAAGTTTTGCATCAAAAATTGTAATTACACGCCCCTGTTAAACAGGGGCTGAAAAATTGGGCCTTAAGCACTGGTGCTGATGCCACAACACTGCAACCCCTCACAAATACTCTAGTTAAGTGCAGCAATGAACCCTCCTTGCAAAATATTGCATCAAAAATTGTAATTACATGCCCCTGTTAAACAGGGGCTGAAAAATTGGGCCTTAGCCACTGGTGGAGGCGCACAGAACCAAAAATATTCTTACAAGCTATCAGCATGATCATTGTGGAGGAAGAGGATAGTCACATAGCATAACAGGATAGTCACTCAGCATCAGCATAGGCAGTCTTTTTTTTTTTTTTTTTTTAATTAAATGATTTTTATTAGATTTTGAAAAAACGACAAGCTACAGTTACATGTCATATCTTAAAAAAAATAAAAGGAGAACTATATATCAATGATACAGTGGTATGTTTTTGCATGGTAACAACTAATACACTAGAGTTACATCATATAGTAGCTATAATTGGTAATACCTAGAGTCAGATCTTATAGTATCCGTGTCATTTCGGCTTTGGTGAATGGGCCTAGAATTTCTATCCAATTCATCCACCAGCACCCCTACATGGGAACACACTGTGCTGGAGAGAGGAATGGGCTCCATCTACTAATGACCTAATGACGGAGAGATGCATTAACGAAGTAAGGAAATTAAAAAAAGGACCAAATGAATCTTGGTAGCATAAATAGCTTGCTAAACGGATAACATTTCAAACTTATACTAATAAAAAAAAATCCCTCTGGCAAAGATGCTGCTTAGCCATGAAGCATCAAGATGCTATTATTTATATTTTAACCACAGGGACCAACTACTAAGTAAAACTTTCTACAACAGATCACTCCAGTGTAGTCCAGCTGAAGGTGTGAGTCCCATTTTTACCTGCCAGATGTGATGGAAAAAGAAAAAAGGAAAAAAAAAGAAGAAAAAATGGGTTGGGGAAGGAGAGAAGAAAGAGGAGTAAGGAGGAGAGAGATGAAGTCTAGATAAGAGAAGAGGTTAGCTGTCTGCTAGGCGCTCCCACTTCTATTGAGGGTCTATGTTTAATAATTTGGATATTCCCTTATTCCTATGTATTTGGACCATGGTTCCCAAATCTTCTCAAACTTTGCTGAGGTGTCTAGTAAAGAGCTTACTAATTTCTCCTGGGCCATTATCCATGACACTTTCCGTTTTGCTGCTATGAGAGAGACTGAGGGCTTCTTCCATGCTTTAGCAAGGGTAATTTTGGCTCCCAGGAGACTGAAAAATACTAATTTTTGTGATGATTTTGAGATCCCTGAAACGGGTTGGTTGAGAAGAGCTGTTAGAGGAGACTTGGGAATGGTCTTGCCTGTTATTTTGGATATGGTGTAAAATATTTTTTGCCAAAAGGTCCTGATTTTAGGGCAGTCCCACCATATATGTATCATGGAACCTTTCATGTGACATCCGCGAAAGCAGAGAGGGGAAACCGAGGGATGCATCATAGCAAGCCGGGAGGGGGTTAAGTACCATCTGGTAATTACCTTTAGGCTAGCTTCAATCAGGGAAATATTATAGATGCCCTTGAAGGATCGGAAGAAGGTCGTGTGCCAGTGATCTAGATCCCATGTGTCCTGTAAATCCCTCTCCCATGCCAGCATGAACACTGCTTTCTTATCTGTAGCAGAAAGCGAAGAGTAGATTAGGGAGATTCCCCCCCTCTGCTCCAGGAGTCCCCCACACCATATTTCATATGGGGTGAACTGCGGTGGTTCTGGTTTCTCAACCCAGGTTGATTGGAGAAAATGTGATATTTGAAAAAACCTGAACCGCTCCGAATTGGGGAGATTCAGATGTTTAACGCAGTGGTTGAGGGAAATCGGCCCAGCTGCGGTAAAATAGTTCCCGATCCGGTATATTCCCCTGTCTAGCCACCACTGAAAAGCTTTTATGTCCATACCCGGGGGAAACGCGGGATTACGGAAAATGTGGGATAGAGGTTTGCTTTGCGACACCAATGAAGGGCTCTTTTTGAGAGTGTCCCATATCGTCAAAGATTGTGATAAGGCGGGAGACAAGACTGAGGGCCTAGCCTTTGGTGTGCACCGGAGGAGGAAGTCAATTGTAAATGTTGGCACTGCCTGTCTTTCCATTTCTACCCAATCAGGTCTGGCTGTTTTGGCGTAAACCATTGATATCTGTGCTAGTCTAGCCGCCTGGTAGTACCAAAAAAAATTTGGAAGTCCCAATCCTCCCTTATTTCTTAGATCGAATAGGGCGCGTCTCGGAAGACGATGCCCCTTTGATCCCCAAATGAATTTTACTACCTTGTTTTGGAATGCTGAGAGGTGATCCTTCCATATAGCGATCGGAAGCGTTCTGAAAATATATAGTAGACGCGGTAGCAGAGTCATTTTTACAGAGTTTATTTTACCTAGCCAGGAAATGTGGTGTGGGGACCATTGTTTGAGATCGGATTAAAATTTTTTGTATATGGGTGGATAATTTGCTTGGTATAGCTGTTCAAATTTGGGGGTAAGATTGACTCCAAGGTATCATATGCTGGATTCGCTCCACGAAAAGCGGAACGCGTCCTGCAGCCGAGACACCAGAGCTGACGGGAGGGACACATTAAGTGCCTGGGACTTGGAGTAGTTAACACATACATAGCACTGGGAGGGAGGTTACTGGTGACGTGAGGTAAAGAATGAGGTCATCAGCAAACAACCTGCATTTATGTGTTGTAGGCCCGCAGCGCACCCCCGCTATGTCCGGATTAGTGCGTGTAGCAATTGCCAATGATTCAATCGCTATCGCAAAAATCAGTGGCGATAGCGGGCAGCCCTGGCGGGTCCCTCTTGCTATTTTAATAGGATCAGAGAGTTGTCCTTGTAGTTTAATTCTAGCTTCAGGGCAAGAGTATAGGGAGTGCAGTAACCCTGTGAACCATGGGCCAAAACCCAATTGTTGTATAATTGAGAATAGGTAAGACCAAGAGACAGAATCGAACGCTTTTTGTAGATCTAGAGACAACAACATTCCCTTTTGGGCCCCACTGCCATCCCAGCCCGATTGCAGGAGGGAGACTACATCCACCGTTCTTCTGATTTGGTCAGGACCTTGCCTTCCAGGGATGAACCCCACTTGGTCCTTATGAATGTAGGATCCAATAAAGGAGGCCAAACGGTCTGCCATAATTTTAGTCATAATTTTCAGATCGTTATTGATCAGGGATATGGGTCTATAGTTGGATAGTTCTCCCTGGTCTTTGTCTGGCTTTGGTATCACGGTTATGAAAGCAGCGTTCATTTGCGGATCCAGAGGCTCTCCCTTGGTTTTGAAGTTAATGAATTTAGCAAGATAAGGCGCTATGGTGTTTGCAAAAGTTTTATAGTATGGTACGGAGAAGCCGTCTGGACCCGGAGCCGAGCACCTCTTAAGGTTTTTGATAACCGCTAGAACTTCTGCAGTGGAAACTGGAGCTTCGAGTCTGTCTCTGTGCTCCGCCGAAAGGGTAGGAATCGGGAGATTATCTAGAAATTTAGTCAGAGTTTGGGAATTACTTGCCTTATGTTCGCTATACAGATCTGCGTAAAAGCCATGGAAAGCTTCCATAACTTTCAGTGGGTTTGTTGTGTGGGGTTGGCCCGCTAGTTTAATTTTAGGGAAGGTATAGGAACGAGGGCGCGGTGTGAGACGGGACACCAAGAGAGATCCAGCCCTATCCTTCTGATAGTAATATTTTGCTCCTAGCCATGATAAACTTTTTTCCGCCTTAGCTGTAAGAGCTAAGTTTAATTCGAGGCGCGCCGCATCCAATCGAATACGGGTACTAAAGCAGGGTCTCTCTTGTGCTCCGCACATAATTTTTGGAAATTCTTTTCTAGGTTGACTATGTCTATCCCGTGTTCTTTTTTAATCTTGGCTGCTATTTGTAATTTCCCTCTTATTGTGGCCTTATGAGCTGCCCATAAGGTTTCCGCGGAGACATCTGCAGTATCATTTTGATTAAAATATTCAGTGATGGCCTTTTCAATTTCTACTTTCCAGGCTGGGTCAGAAAGAATGTTTTCTTTTAGTCTCCAAAGGTTGTATTTGTGGTGTGGGGTTTGGTTATTTATCAGAACACTTAGCAGGGAGTGATCTGACCATACCGTGTCAATAATTTGAGATTTTAATTTAATAATGAACAATAAAACTACTGATCGGAGCAAGTCCGACCTGGGGATCCGAAGGGGACCCCGCCAACCCTTAATTTGGGTTGCCGGGATCAAGTCATTCGAGACTAGTAGATGGTCTAGACGGGCATAGGATTGGTGGGCATGGGAGAAATGAGTGTAATCTTTTTTGGTGGGGTTTAACTCCCTCCAAATGTCAGTGAGTCCTTGTGAATATAACAACTTAGCTATTTTCGAACTAGTTTTAGTTGGACGGATGTTTTGGGCGGTGGGGGGTTTAGATCTATCTAGGCCCTGGTCAAAGGCTACATTGGAGTCTCCCCCAAAAATTATGGAGCCTTCTAGCATTGGTCCAAATGTCTTAAACATTGAGCTAAAAAATTTTTGCTGTCCCGTGTTAGGGGCGTAGTAAGATACCAGGGAATATAGTCTGCCCTCTACGGAGCCCTTAACTAGGATGTACCTACCCTCTGGGTCTTGTTGTACCTTATGTAGTGTGAATCTGCAGTTTTTAGATATAAGGATAGCAACTCCTCTGGTCTTATCCTCCGCTTTAGCTAAATAAAACAATGGGAACTGGGCGTGGATAAAGTTAGGTTTGTACCGGATCGGGAAGTGGGTTTCTTGGAGAAATAGAAGATCAATCTTGCAGGATTTCATAAAATCGAGTACTTTCCTTCGTTTAGAAGGTGAATTCAGCCCTTGGGTATTATGTGTGGCCACCCTTAATAGGGAGGTCAAATTGTCAGTGTCAGCCATGGAGCAGAAGTAGGGGTCCTACCCCCCATCTCTCAGCGCTTACCTGTTCCAGTTGGAGAGTGGGAACCGGAGTTGGGACCGCTAAGACATCCTTTCGCGTCTTACTGGAAGAGTGGGTATTGCCCAGCAGACAGCCAACTACAAGAGAATAGATTGTTAGAGAGGAGAGTAGAGGAGAGAAAAGAGGGGGAGGGGAAGAAGGGTAAATCAAGTCCTCTCGGGACTCGGGTGAGCAGTGATGGCAACGGAGCACATCACCCCTCACAGTAGAGGAAGTGTCCGAACCCTGCGAACAGGGTGGATTCCTAACCCAGGGGACCAGTATCACCTGGCCCTTGGGATTAATGGAGGTGCAGCCTAACAGCCGCAACCTCGGCGCACCTTAATGTAATAATGAACAATAAAACTACTGATCGGAGCAAGTCCGACCTGGGGATCCGAAGGGGACCCCGCCAACCCTTTGACCCACCTTCCTCCCCTCCCACCCAGGCCACGGACCGGGTGAATGGGGAGGGCTCCCTGGGCCCTAGCCCAAGCAAAATAAAACTCTTTTTTGCGACTAAAGCATTGCATGAGGAAGAGTCATGGGATCGTACTTTGTTACCCTGTGCCTTGGAGATCTGGATCTTAAATCAGTGTAGAGGATCGTGTTGGTTCACATTAAAATACAAAGACCTGAGCAAGTCCCAATAGGGTGACCCCCAAGGGACTGCCCTGGATTAGAGAGTTTTGCATATGGCATGCTTACTAAGAGAAGGTAAAGAGAGATAAGGAGGGGGAGAAGAAAGAGGGGACATAAGGTCCCCTTCCCCTTCCACCCCCCCCCCAATCAAAAAAAAAAAAATTTCTAGAGCTCACCATCTAGTGTTGGGGTAATTAAGTAGAAAAAATTAATAATTAAAAAAAAAAGAAAAGTCAACTGGGTTCGTGTAGGAGCCCTCATAAGGAAAAAGAGATCCGGGACTGTCCATCAAACATCTTCCTGACTCATGGTCTCATGGAGGTCTGGCTTCTTTGGAGCATTTGTATTTAGGTTTTTCCCACAGGGGTTGCAAGGGGCTTGCAGGGGATGGGCGTTTGTAGGACCCCGCCGCAGAATTGTTGAAGTCCATAGCTGACTCTTGAGAGATGAGACGGAGGTCTAACAGGATCCGTTCTCCTTCAGGGACGCTGCGGAAAGAGTGTGTTTTGCCTCTGTGATCAAATTTGAGCGCAAATGGAAAGGCCCATTTATATTTGATTTCGTGTTGCGCCAACACCGAGAGTAGGGGCTTCAGCGCCCTCCTTTTTTGTATTGTGTTAGGTGAAATATCTGCAAAGACTTGTATGGCGTGACCTCTGCACGTGAGGGGCTGTTGGTATCTGCACTTTTTCATCACCTCTTCTTTAACGAGAAGTAGTGTGGCTTGACCACGATATCTCTGGGGAGGCCATCTTTCCTTGGGGGTCCTAATGTCCTGTGAGCGCGGTCAATTTCCAAATTATGTGGAGGAATGTCAGGGATAAGTTGTTTAATGAAGTCTTGGACCACCGTCGTGGAGTCGGTTATAGATTCTGGGAGTCCTCTGAGTCTAAAGTTTTCCCTTCTGGACCTGTTTTCAAGGTCATCGGTGCGTGAAAGAGCAGTGTCCAGTTGATCCTGTAGGACCTGTATGTGGTTGGAGTTCTGCCTGGTTTTAGAAATGGTCTGGTCAAGTTTATCTTCAATAGCCTCCATTCTGGAGCCCAGGGCCTGAAAGTCCTCTCTAATATCGCCAGTTATTTTGGCTGCAGTTTGAGCCAGACCTCTATCCAGCAGGGCTGATAACTGGGAGAAGAAGTCAGGGGCTGTGAGGATAGTGTGGGCTGGAGCGAGCGCCATCTCAGGCCCTGTTGTAATGTGAGGGGAAGGAGGCTGCGAGGGGGGTGTCATGGGCTGTTCCGCAGGGTGCTCTGAGAGAGCCGTGAACTGTGCCATAAGTTGAGGGGTACTCACTGGGGTCCCAGAAGGGAGAGAGCGGGTCACTGCGGCATAGGAAAGTTTGTCTCCCGGGCTCTCTGCAGCTGTCTGTGTGCCTTGCAGCATGGCGCCCGCCAACTTGGATTCGGCCCGCTCCGCCGAGGCTCTGAATAGTGGCTCCAGGTCCCTCCTGGACGATCCGACCGGCATAGATTTGTTCCCCAGCACTTCGTATCGGCCTTAAGGTGGGTATTGTGGTCCACGGGGTCCCGGTTCCCCCACTATGTGCGCCGGGTGGTCAGGGCAGTGCGGAGCTCCGGGCTTAAGCAGCCATCTTGGAGGAGTCCGCGCATGCGCCTCAGCATAGGCAGTCTTGAAGGGATCTGACATTTCAAAAAAAATTATTCAGTTACATCAGCATCAGGTGCTTGGTAGCTGGTGGTGATCCAAGACTGATTCATTTTTATTAAGGTCAGTCGATCGACCGAGTCGGTGGACAGGCGCACCTGGCGTTCGGTTACAAAACCTCCAGCAGCACTGAATGTGCGTTCTGAAAGAACGCTGGATGCAGGACAGGCAAGTAGCTCAATTGCATACCCTGCAAGCTCTGGCCAGTGATCCATCCTCAAGACCTAGTAACCCAAAGGATTTTCTGGGGGAAAGGTATCAAAGTCAGATCTTGCCCCTAGGTATTCCTGCACCATGTAAAACAGACGCTGGCGATGGTTCCTGCAACCGATCATACCTTGGGGCTGCGAACTAAAAAATTGTCTGAACGCATCGGTCAGATGGCCACCTTCTCCCCTGGTCTTTCTTTGACTGACCGAAGCCTCAGCAACATGTTGTCCAGGAACAGGAGTTTGTAACCTCCCAGTCTCTGGGAACGCATTGCACAGAACTTTCTGCAAGGCCTCCCGAAGATGTTTCATCCTCTGATCCCTCTGCGACAGCAAGATAAGGTCCGCAACCATACCCTTGTAAAGTGGATCAAGGAGGGTTGCCAGCCAGTATTGATCCCTCTCCTTGATACCACGAATACGAGGATCCTTCCACAGGCTTTGCAGGATCAGGGAGGCCATGCAGCGTAGGTTTGCTGAGGCATTTAGTCTGGAGTCCTCTGGGTCACTAAGGATGACATGATCCACAGCCACCTCCTCCCAGCCATGTACAAGTCCATTGCTTTCTTGGGACTGTAAATGATCCCTTAAAGACTGCTGCTGATGCTGAGTGCCAGGCTCCACCTCCATGCTGACACAATCCTCCTCTTCCTCCTCCTCCTCCTCTTTCTCCTCCTCCTCATGCTCTCCCTGTGTGATCGGCGGGCACGCAGGAACACTGTCTGGATAAAGGGGGCCTTGAGAGCTAAGGAAGTCCTCCTCTTCCTGCCTCTGTTCTGTCTCAAGTGCCCTGTCCATTATTCCACGCAGCGTGTGCACTGTCACTGCTCACCATCCTCGTGGCCTCCTCAAATGGTGACAGCACAGTGCACGCATCACTGATCATGACCAACTGGCGTAGGGAAAAAAAACAAGCTCCCCTGACCCTGTCCTGGTGCCATAGTCGCACAGGTACTCATTGATGGCCCTCTGCTGCGTGTGCAGCCGCTGCAGCATGGCCAACGTTGAGATCCACCTGGTGGGCATGTCACAGATTAAGCGGTTCTTGGTCAGGTTAAATTCCTTTTGGAGGTCAGCCAGGCGAGCACTGGCATTATATGACCTGCGGAAATGCACACAGACTTTCCTGGCCTGCCTTAGGACAGATAGGTAATGTCCCTGTCCATGCCTGCTGGTCCATGAGTCAGCGGTAATATGCACCTTACCACTGACCGCCCTGTCCAGCGAGGCAAAGGCATTGCCTTCCACATGCCAGTAGAGAGCCTTCTGTGAGAAAAAGTGGCATTTGAGAACCAGCCACTGAGGAACCGCACATTCCACAAACTCACGGAAGGGGGCAAAGTCTACCAACTGAAAAGGCAGCAGTTGAAGTGCTAGTAATTTAGCCAAGCTAGCATTCAACCGCTGGGCATGTGGATGGCTGGGATGTGGATGGCTGGGAGAGAACTTCTTTTGGCGGTGCAATCTGACTTTGGTGTACCGATAGCAGATTGCCCCCAAGTACTTGGCTGTGACTACCTAATTCTACACCTTCATTCCTCTCAGAGCGGGTCTCAGAGAGGACTGAAGGTATAGTGGGGTTGGAGATCCCAGCTGATGAGGAGCAAGGAGAGGTCCTCTTTGTTCTTTGGTGTGGGTCTTTTAGGTACGCTTGCCAACGAACTGCATGGAAGGTCAACATATGTCTGGTCAAGCATGTGGTGCAAAAGCGGGAGATGTTTTGGCCACGAGAGATACACTTGAGACATATGTTGCAAATAGCAGCGGTGGGCTCTGATGCACTCGTCTCAAAAAAGGCCCACAACAAAGAACTTTTGGAATAATGCGCAGAGACAGCATCGCCCTGCACATGTGGAGCTCTGCAGTGTGATGCAGTCGGTGTGCTGCCCTTAAGCTGGTCCCTGGAGGGCATCCTGCCTCATTGGTGATGTGCTTCCTCCTCCTCCTCTGTCCTATCAGGCACCCACATGGAGTCAGTCACCTCATCATCCCCTCCCTCCTCATCACTGGAGCAAAGCTGACAGTATGCTGCAGCTGGGGGAACATGACTGCCAGCTGTCCTTCTTGGGCACCCCCTCTCTCTGGGCTCACGTTACTGCCTTCCTCTAGCTGGGTACCATCATTGGAGCCTTCAAAACGCTGGGCATCCTCCTGGAGCATGTACCCAACACTGTGGTCAAACAGTTCGGGGGACTCCTCAGGAGGACATGGTGGGGCTTTGGAAGGAGTGACTGATGCCATTGAGCCGAGGGAAGAGGCCGCGTTGGCAGCTGCTTTGCCAGACAAAGTACCCTGAGCCTGGGTGAGAGAGGATGAGGAGGATGAGGACGGCTTGGTCATCCACTCTACCAAGTCTTCCGCAAGTTGCGGCTCAACACCGTCAGCTGCTGAAGAAAAGGACAAGCGTGTCCCACAGCCACGTGCTGATGAGGATGCACCGTCTCCACGACCAGCACTGTTGCCTCTAGACTAGGGATGAGCTTCGTGTTCGAGTCGAACCCATGTTCGACTCGAACATCGGCTGTTCGGTTGTTCGCCGAATTGCGAACGATATGGGCCGTTCGCGCCAAATTTGGCGTGTCACGGCCCATAATTCACTGCGGCATCGCAGTGCATTGCTTGCTGATGATTGGCCAAGCATGCACTATGACCTGCATGCTTGGCCAATCACAGCGCCGCCTGAACAGAGAGCCGTAATTGGCCAAAGCCAAGGAGGCTTTGGCCAATTATGGCTCAGGGGATTTAGTACACGCCCCACACTATATAAGGCCGCCTGCACGGCGGCCCTGTGCAGTGTGTTCCGGTGTGCTTAGAGAGAGAGAGAGAGACAGTGTCATTTCATTTGAGTTAGCTAGATTAGGCAGGACAGTCAGTCAGTTAGCTGCACTTAAAGTGTATTGTGTATATATATATGCATCCCAGGTGTTGCATATATATATATATATATATATATATATATATATACACTGTATTCAGTTTAGCTAGATCCGTTCCTGTTATCTTCTAGACTATTTACATTTAGTGCAGGGCGTCCTGCTCACAGTGTTCAGCTAGATCCGTTCCTGTTATCTTCCTACTGACAGGCAGGCTTGTCTTGTTACAGTATTTACAGCTACCTAAAGAAAATTACTGGTGTTCTTTTGATCCTATTAGTACCACGGTCAGGCAGCTAGACTATATACATTTAGTGCAGTGCGTCCTGCTCACAGTGTTCAGCTAGATCCGTTCCTGTTATCTTCCTACTGACAGGCAGGCTTGTCTTGTTACAGTATATAAAGCTACCTGAAGAAAATTACTGGTGTTCTTTTGATCCTATTAGTACCACGGTCAGGCAGATAGACTATTTACATTTAGTGCAGTGCGTCCTGCTCACAGTGTTCAGCTAGATCTGTTCCTGTTATCTTCCTACTGACAGGCAGGCTTGTCTTGTTACAGTATATAAAGCTACCTGAAGAAAATTACTGGTGTTCTTTTGATCCTATTAGTACCACGGTCAGGCAGCTAGACTATTTACAGTTAGTGCAGTGCGTCCTGCTCACAGTGTTCAGCTAAACCTACAAGTTAGTGGGGTGCGTCCACCTCACAGTGTTCAGCTAAAACTACCTGTAGAAGGTTGGTGGTGTTCTCATACTACAGGCAGGCAGTTGATTTTAGCTGCAGTATCAGTACATATATATATATATATATATATATATATATATATATATATATATATATATATATATATCCCAGCTTATTGCAGCTACAGGCCATTAGTATGTCTGGAAGGCCAAGAAGGAGAGGCAGACAGTCACAAGCCAATAAGAGAGGGCAAGCAGGCTCTGTGTCTAGTGCTGGTCGTGGAGACGATGCATCCTCATCAGCACGTGGCCATGGGACACGCTTGGCCTTTTTTTCGGCAGCTGGCCGTGTTGAGCCGCAACATGCGGAAGACTTGGTCGAGTGGATGACCAAGCCGTCCTCATCCTCCTCATCCTCTCTCACCCATGCCCAGGGTGCTTTGTCTGGCAAAGCAGCGGCCTCTTCCCTCGGCTCAATGTCATCAGTGACTCCTTCCCTAGCTCCACCATGTCCTCCTGAGGAGTCCCTCGAACTGTTTGACCACAGTGTTGGGTACATGCTCCAGGAGGATGCCCAGCGTTTGGAAGGCTCTGATGATGATACTGAGCTCGATGAAGGCAGTAACATGAGCACGGACAGAGGGGGTGCTCAAGAAGGACAGCAATCTGGCAGTCATGCTCCCCCTACTGCAGCATACTGCCAGGTTTGCTCCAGTGATGAGGAGGGAGGGGATGATGAGGTCACTGACTCAACGTGGGTGCCTGATAGGAGAGAGGAGGAGGAGGAGGCGGCACATCACCAATGAGGCAGGATGCCCTCCAGGGGCCAGCCTAAGGGCAGCACATTGACTGCATCACACCCCAAAGCTCCACATGTGCAGGGCGCTGCAGTCTCTGCGCGTTATTCAAAAAGTTCTTTGGTGTGGGCCTTTTTTGAGATGAGTGCATCAGATCGCACCGCTGCTATTTGCAACATATGTCTCAAGCGTATCTCACGTGGCCAAAACATCTCCCGCTTGGGTACCACATGCTTGACCAGACATATGTTGACCTGCCATGCAGTTCATTGGCAAGCGTATCTAAAAGACCCACACCAAAGAACAAGGAGGACCTCTCCTTGCTCCTCATCAGCTGAGATTTCCAACCCCACTAGACCTTCAGTCCTCTCTGAGACCTGCACTGAGAGGAATGAAGGTGTAGAATTAGGTGTGTCACAGCCAAGTACTTGTGGGCAATCTGCTTTTGGTACACCGACGTCAGATTGTACCAGGCAAATTTCCCTGCCCCAGCTGCTGCACCGCCGAAAGGAGTTTGCTCCCTGCCATCCACATGCCCAGCGGTTGAATGCTAGCTTGGCAAAATTGCTAGCACTTCAACTGCTGCCTTTTCAGTTGGTAGACTCTGCCCCCTTCCGTGAGTTTGTGGAATGTGCGGTTCCTCAGTGGCAGTTACCCAAACGCCACTTTTTCTCACGGAAGGCGATTCCGGCTCTCTACCGGCATGTGGAAGGCAATGTCCATGCCTCGCTGGACAGGGCGGTCAGCGGTAAGGTGCATATTACCACTGACTCATGGTCCAGCAGGCATGGACAGGGACGTTACCTAAGTTTCACGGCGCATTGGGTGACTCTGCTGGCAGCTGGGAAGGATGCAGGACAAGATGCAGTAGTGTTGGAGGTTGTTCCGCCACCATGCCTCCAAAATGCTAGTGATTGTGACACACCTCTCTCCTCCACCCCCTCCTCTTCTTCTTCCTCCATGGCCTCTTCCTCGGAACCAGCGGTGCTCCGTAGTCCTTCAAGGGGCTACGCAAGTACGCAGGCCAAAATATGCCATGAGGTGCTTGAGCTGGTGTGCTTGGGGGACAGGAGCCACACTGGGGCAGAGGTTCTGTCAGCTCTGCAGGGGCAGGTTCAGAGGTGGTTGACGCCACGCCAACTTAAGGCAGGAATGGTGGTTTGCGACAATGGCACCAACCTCCTCTCTGCCCTCCGACAGGGACAAATGACCCATGTGCCCTGTTTGGCTCACGTCCTTAACTTGGTGGTGCAGCGGTTCTTGGGCAGGTACCCGGGCTTACAGGATGTCCTGAGGCAGGCCAGGAAAGTCTGTGTGCATTTCCGCCGGTCATATAATGCCAGTGCTCGGCTGACGGACCTCCAAAAGGAGTTTAACCTGCCCAAGAACCGCCTAATCTGTGACATGCCCACCAGGTGGAAATCAACGTTGACCATGCTGCAGCGGCTGCACATGCAGCAGAGGGCCATCAATGAGTACCTGTGCAACTATGGCACCAGGACAGGGTCAGGGGAGCTTGGTTTTTTTTCCCCACGCCAGTGGGCCATGATCAGGGATGCATGCACTGTCCTGTCACCATTTGAGGAGGCCACGAGGATGGTGAGCAGTGACAGTGCATGCATCAGTGACACTGTCCCCCTTGTCCACCTGTTGGAGCACACGCTGCGTGGAATAATGGACAGGGCACTTGAGGCAGAACAGAGGCAGGAAGAGGAGGACTTCCTTAGCTCTCAAGGCCCTCTTTATCCAGACAGTGTTCCTGCGTGCCCGCCGATCACACAGGAAGAGGACGAGGAGGAGGAGGAAGATTGTGTCAGTATGGAGGTGGAGCCTGGCACTCAGCATCAGCAGCAGTCTTTAAGGGATCAGTCCCAAGAAACACATGGACTTGTACGTGGCTGGGAGGAGGTGGCTGCGGACCATGTCGTCCTTCGTGACGACATGTTACAAGGGTAAGGTTGCGGACCTTATCTTGCCATCGCAGAGGTAGCAGAGGATGAAACATCTTCGGGAGGCCTTGCAGAAAGGTCTGTGCAACGCGTTCCCAGAGACTGGGAGGTTACAAACTCCTGTTTCTGGACAACGTGTTGCTGAGGCTTCGGTCAGTCAAAGAAGTAGCGGTGGAGAAGGTGGCCGTCTGACCGATGCGTTCAGACAATTTTTTGGTCCGCAGCCCCAAGGTATGATCGGTTCCAGCAACCATCGCCAGCGTCTGTTTTACATGGTGCAGGAATACCTAGGGGCAAGATCAGACTTGGACACCTTTCCCACCGAAAATCCCCTGGGTTACTGGGTCTTGAGGATGGATCACTGGCCAGAGCTTGCACAGTATGCAATTGAGCTACTGGCCTGTCCTGCATCCACCGTTCTTTCGGAACGCACATTCAGTGCTGCTGGAGGCGTGGTAACCGATCACAGGGTGCGTCTGTCCACCGACTCGGTCGATCGACTGACCTTCATAAAAATGAATCAGTCTTGGATCACCACCAGCTACCAAGCACCTGATGCTGATGTAACCGAATAATTTTTTTTGAAATCTCAGATCCCTTCAAAGACTGCCTATGCTGATGCTGAGTGACTATCCCTGAGTAATTATCCTCTTCCTCCTCAATCATCACGCTGATAGCTTGTAAGAACATTTTTGGTTCTGGGCGCCACCACCAGTGCCTAAGGCACAATTTTTCAGCCCCTGTTTAACAGGGGCGTGTAATTACAATTTTTGATGTAATACTTTGCAGCAGGGCTCGTTCCTGCATTCCAACTATTGTGTCTGTGAGGGGTTGCAGTGTTGTGGCACCAGCACCAGTGCCTAAGGCCCAATTTTTCTGCCCCTGTCTAACAGGGGCGTGTAATTACAATTTTTGATGCAATACTTTGCAGCAGGGCTCGTTCCTGCGTTCCAACTAGAGTGTCTGTGAGGGGTTGCAGTGTTGTGGCACCAGCACCAGTGCCTAAGGCCAAATTTTTCTGCCCCTGTCTAACAGGGGCGTGTAATTACAATTTTTGATGCAATACTTTGCAGCAGGGCTCGTTCCTGCGTTCCAACTAGAGTGTCTGTGAGGGGTTGCAGTGTTTTGGCACCAGCACCAGTGCCTAAGGCCCAATTTTTCTGCCCCTGTCTAACAGGGGCGTGTAATTACAATTTTTGATGCAATACTTTGCAGCAGGGCTCGTTCCTGCGCTCCAACTAGAGTGTCTGTGAGGGGTTGCAGTGTTGTGGCACCAGCACCAGTGCCTAAGGCCTAATTTTTCAGCTCCTGTTCAACAGGGGCATGTAATTACAATTCTTGATCTAATATTTCACAGCAGGGCCCTGTGAGGTCTTACAGTGTTGTGATGAATACGTGATACAATATGTAGCGCTACTCAATCAATACCAAACTAGCAATATAAAACCTGACCGTAGTCGACTAGGGCAAGGATAAACTGTCAAACACTCTACTAAGTGGTGATTACAAGATGCTACTTCCTCCCAGAAAACAGGTTGGGATCAGCTCAGGATCCATAACTCCATAGTGTTAAAACTCCATATTGAAATCCTTAAAAAACATTAGTGTAAAAAAGACATATATATAGGTGAATAACAACCAATAACGTGTCGTAGTGAAAAATGGGATGAAATAAATAATGTGAAAACCACCCCACCTCAAAGGGAAGTGGCAATAATGCAAAGCTGGAAATAATGTCTTCCCAAAGTATACTAAAAAACAAATAATCCCTAGTGCTCAGCAAAGTGACAAATATTGCATGACATAAAATCGCAGCTGGAGATAAAAATGAATAATGAAAATTATATATATAAGTCCCTAGTGTTGATAATCGTTAAAGTGTGGAAATGTAAATATATAATAAACTGATGTGCATCAAGGTGATTAAAATGGAAATAAAAAGTGCATAACGATTCCACATAAATAATCAATCCACAATAATATGAACCCAATAACACAAGTGACAATGATGATAGCAGTGCAGTCATACCATTATACCGCACTAATGCGCTGAAAATAGATGACTCAAAATAATAAAGACAAACAGTCCCACAACAGAGATGCTGTCCCAAAGTGACAATAGTGCAATATCAGTCCATAAGTGTAACACTGTGCAGCTGTGATGAATGATGTCCACAGGGGATGAACTTTTGAGTAAAGTGCAAAGTGTGCAGTGCCTGGTGCTAATCTTCAAACAGGTTCAAGTGCACACACCAAACGTTTCCCCCAGCCTCTCACCTCCAGCAGCGGCCCCCAGCGGGCCAAGTAGAGCAGATAGATGATCCTGGAGAGGGTGGGTTTCCTGGAGTGATATCAGTAGGTCCGGTTCTCAGAAGCTCCTCCCGCCGCTCCCAGCAATCCCAGTAGTGGTAATTAGGGACAAAGGAAAGGTCTCATAGTGTAGTAATTCCAAATACAAATTTTATTGACAGACGTAGTAACTTACATATAGAACTAGAACGAACAGTGGATGTAGTAGGCTTCCGGGTTCGGCCGTCCCCGAGAAGCGTCGGCACCTGGCTCCTCCTACCCTGACGCGTTGCGTCACAGCACGTGACTTTATCAAAGGGATGAGGAGTCCGGTGCCAGCCATTCAATTTGTATGCGCGCCGTTGACATAGCAACGGGGAGGCAACCAATTAAAATCCCAGCTTATGTGCATCATCCCAAGCTTTAGGAAAGGTATGGATAAAGAATGCAGCTAAACTCATACACACATGATCAGTACTCATTATCTCTTCTTAATAAAAGAATCTTAAAATGCCATATCTAAAAACCATAATCTTAAAATGCCATGTCTAAAAACCGTAATCCTAAAAACCATTTATCTTTTTCGGGTTCCTACAATGAACATTATTGATTCCTGTGTCAACAGCGCCACCATCGCCATCTTGTGGTGACTAAAAATATCAACCACAATACTGACATAGGAATCAAAATGCAATGAAAAATAAAAAATATAAAAAATATTAAATGTTTTAAAATCTGTTAATGTTGACCATGATAGATGGATCAAACCTGACTAAATAAGCAGTTAATAGAGTTAAATCCAGATGCCCAAAGAATATTAATATAGCATCTGGAGGGATAGTTGAAATAAATAAAAAACAATTAAAATATTATAGCTATATATATGCTCTATGGACCATACATATTCGCCCATACCAATCGGATAGCCAAAGGAAATATAAGATGAAACCTAACATCTAGTAACTTCGATCAAAATAAAACCGTGGATCTAAAGTAGAAGTGAAACAATCTGTCATGAAGAAGGACTCAACGAGTATATCAGATAAATTACCCAAATCAAAGAACTCGCATATTAACGTGAATAATGATCTAAAACTACTAAAAATTGGAGATAAAACAATTTAAATCGAATTCCACGTTGTGTCCTAGAGGCGATAAAGTCTGTAATTCATGAATCCATCTGGATTCTGCCTGACTGATTTTAATAATTTTGTTATCGCCCCTCCAATGGGGTTTATATTTCTCTATCCCACATATTCTCAATGATGAAGGGTCACTATTATGATGTTCTACATAGTGTCTGGATAGACAATGCTTATCAAATTTTTTCTTAATATTTTGTACATGTTCTTTCAGTCTAATCCATAGTGCCCTCTTAGTTCTGCCAACATATTGAATACGACAGGGGCACTCTAACAGATACACAACTCCTTCACTCCTACATGAGATGAAATCTTCTATCACGTAGTTTTGTGTTGTGACTGTAGACGTGAAACTCAATTTTTTCTTTTTGTCTTCTCTTGTATGTCTACAAGCATAGCAGTTTTTACATGGGTAAAATCCCTTTCCCTCAAAGAAAGAGAATTTTTTCTTTTTAGGGGGGTCTAGAACATTTTTTGCTAGGCGATCTCTCAATGTCGGGGCTCTCCTATAAACGAATTTAGGTGAATCTGATAAAATGGGGCCCAGATGTCGATCTGTCTTGACAATGTCCCAATATTTTTTGACTATTTTTTCGATTTGTTTATGTTGGATATTATAATCCATAATAATGGGTACATTATTTTGTTGAATGAGATTTCTTTCCCCATCCTGAATAAGTTTTTCTCTCTCCATTCTTGCGACTTCATTGATTTTTTCTTCGATCAACTTAGCATCTTAGTGGACCCGTCTATGTTGGCAGCTCTCTACTTGTTACCTCACTAGTAGCACTAGTTCTAGATTTTCCTTTAGTATTGTGGTTTTTGCGCACTAGTCCCCTCATTATTTAGTTTCGTTTACAGTGTTGTGGCCACAGCAAAACCTAAGGCCCAAATTTCTGCTGAGTATATAGGGCAGGACCCTACTTTCAAACATCTAACTTACAAACGACTCCTACTTGCAAACGGAAGGAGACAACAGGAAGTGAGATGAAATCTACCCCTAGGAAGGGAAATTCTCTCCTGTAAGAGTTAATATGGGGAAAAAAATTCTCCTTTCCACAGATGCTTTCCAATCCTTGTTCCACAAAAAAACCCAAATTTTCAAAAAACATTTTTCATTGGGACAAAAAGTGAGGTGAAATCTTCTGAAGAGGAGGAAAGACAGCAAAACAAATGTCACAGGGGTGATAACCCTTCCCTATGTTTTCCAAAAAGCTTATAAAAGATTTTTTGGCTGGAGCTAAACACGTTAAAAATGTACCCGTTCAAAATTACAAAGAGATTCTACTTAACAACAAACCTACAGTCCCTGTCTTGTTTGCACCGCCTGTATACTGCTGTTCAGAGTATATAGGGCCTGGTGGCCCCACACCTTTCCTTATTTTAATTTGGGTGCGGGGTTCCCCTTAATATCCATACAAGACCCAAAGGGCCTGGTAATGGACTAGGGGGTACCCATGCCGTTTGTCTCACTGATTTTCATCCATATTGCCATGACCCGACATTACATTAAACCCGCAAGCAGTTTTAAATGAGATTTTTTCCTTTAAAAATGACATTTGGTGCAGGGACTGTTCTAAACACGGGAAACACGCGTCACTTTACAGGCATACTATAGACACCCCCCAGGTACGATATTTAAAGGAATATTTCACTTTTTTTTTTTACTTTAACCACTTCAGCCCCGGAAGATTTTACCCCCTTCCTGACCAGAGCACTTTTTACAATTCGGCACTGCGTCGCTTTAACTGCTAATTGCGCGGTCATGCAATGCTGTACCCAAATGAAATTTGCGTCCTTTTCTTCCCACAAATGGAGCTTTCTTTTGATGGTATTTGATCACCTCTGCCATTTTTATTTTTTGCGCTATAAACGGAAAAAGACCGAAAATTTTGAAAAAAAATGATATTTTCTACTTTTTGTTATAAAAAAAATCCAATAAACTAAATTTTAGTCATACATTTAGGCCAAAATGTATTCGGCCACATGTCTTTGGTAAAAAAAATGTCAATAAGCGTATATTTATTGGTTTGCGCAAAAGTTATAGCGTCTACAAACTAGGGTACATTTTCTGTAATTTACACAGCTTTTAGTTTATGACTGCCTATGTCATTTCTTGAGGTGCTAAAATGGCAGGGCAGTACAAAACCCCCCCAAATGACCCCATTTTGGAAAGTAGACACCCCAAGGAAATTGCTGAGAGGCATGTTGAACCCATTGAATATTTATTTTTTTTGTCCCAAGTGATTGAATAATGACAAAAAAAAAAAAAATTTACAAAAAGTTGTCACTAAATGATATATTGCTCACACAGGCCATGGGCATTTGTGGAATTGCACCCCAAAATACATTCAGCTGCTTCTCCTGAGTATGGGGATACCACATGTGTGGGACTTTTTGGGAGCCTAGCCGCGTACAGGGCCCCGAAAACCAAGCACCGCCTTCAGGATTTCTAAGGGCATAAATTTTTGATTTCACGCCTCACTACCTATCACAGTTTTGAAGGCCATAAAATGCCAAGATGGCACAAACCCCCCCCCCCAAATGACCCCATTTTGGAAAGTAGACACCCCAAGCTATTTGCTGAGAGGCATGGTGAGTATTTTGCAGCTCTCATTTGTTTTTGAAAATGTAGAAAGACCAGAAAAAAAAAATTTTTTTTCTTTTTTCAATTTTCAAAACTTTGTGACAAAAAGTGAGGTCTGCAAAATACTCACTATACCTCTCAGCAAATAGCTTGGGGTGTCTACTTTCCAAAATGGGGTCATTTTGGGGGGTTTTGTGCCACCTGGGCATTCCATGGCCTCCGAAACTGTGATAGGCAGTGAAGAGTGAAATCAAAAATTTACGCCCTTAGAAAGCCTGAAGGCGGTGCTTGGTTTTCAGGGTCCCGTGCGCAGCTAGGCTCCCAAAAAGTCCCACACATGTGGTATCCCCGTACTCAGGAGAAGCAGCAGAATGTATTTTGGGGTGTAATTTCACATATCCCCATGGCATGTTTGAGCAATATATCATTTAGTGACAACTTTGTGCAAAAAAAAAAAAAAAAAATGTGTCTCTTTCCCGCAACTTGTGTCACAATATAAAATATTCCATGGACTCGACATGACTCTCAGCAAATAGCTTGGGGTGTCTACTTTCCAAAATGGGGTCATTTGGGGGGGTTTTGAACTGTCCTGGCATTTTATGCACAACATTTAGAAGCTTATGTCACACATCACCCACTCTTCTAACCACTTGAAGGCAAAACCCTTTCTGACACTTTTTGATTACGTGAAAAAATTATTTTTTTTGCAAGAAAATTACTTTGAACACCCAAACATTATATATTTTTTTAAAGCAAATGCCCTACAGATTAAAATGGTGAGTGTTTCATTTTTTTTTTCACACGGTATTTGCGCAGCGATTTTTCAAACGCATTTATTGTGGAAAAAACACACTTTTTTAAATTTTAATGCACTAAAACACACTATATTGCCCAAATGTTTGATGGAATAAAAAAGATGATCTTAAGCCGAGTACATGGATACCAAACATGACATGCTTTAAAATTGCGCACAAACGTGCAGTGGCAACAAAATTAATACATTTTTAAAAGCCTTTAAAAGCCTTTACAGGTTACCACTTTAGATTTACAGAGGAGGTCTACTGCTAAAAATACTGCCCTCGATCTGACCTTCGCGGTGATACCTCACATGCATGGTGCAATTGCTGTTTACATTTGACGCCAGACCGACGCTTGCGTTCACCTTAGCGCGAGAGCAGGGGGGACAGGGGTGCTTTTTTTTTTTTTCTTTATTATTTTTTTGCTTTTTTATCTTATTTTTAAACTGTTTCTTTCATTTTTTTTTTTTAAATCATTTTTATTGTTATCTCAGGGAATGTAAATATCCCCTATGATAGCAATAGGTAGTGACAGGTACTCTTTTTTGAAAAAATTGGGGTCTATTAGACCCTAGATCTCTCCTCTGCCCTCAAAGCATCTGACCACACCAAGATCGGTGTGATAAAATGCTTCCCCAATTTCCCAATGGCGCTGTTTACATCCGGCGAAATCTAAGTCATAAAATGCTCGTAGCTTCCGGTTTCTTAGGCCATAGAGATGTTTGGAGCCACTCTGGTCTCTGATCAGCTCTATGGTCAGCTGGCTGAATCACCGGCTGCATTCTCAGGTTCCCTGTTGAGACAGGAGAGCCAGAGAAAAACACGGAAGACGGTGGGGGGGGCATTCCCTCCCACTGCTTGTAAAAGCAGTCTAGAGGCTAATTAGCCGCTAGGATTGCTTTTACATGAAAGCCGACCGCTGACTGAAAAGAATGATACCAAGATGATACCTAAACCTGCAGGCATCATTCTGGTATAACCACTCAAAGTCGTGAATGGTGTACCTGAAGACCAAAAAATGGTTAACAATAAAGCACAGTAAACGGTAAAGTATAAAAAATTGCATACCTGAAAAGCAAACATGATAAAACATAATAACAATAAAACATTGCAGAATAGAATACAGTAAAAAAAGAGCAGAACAATAGAGAGAGAATAGAGAGAGAGAATAAAACAACAACTATTTTTTTTTATTTTTGTTTGTGGTTTTTTTTGCAAACTTGTAACTTTTATAACTGTAACCGGTTCCAGGTTCGGGTCTCTCAAAATGCGATGGCATCTTGGGAGACCCTGTGAAAGTGTGCCTAGTCTGTGCAATGCTGTACCCTACGCTAATACTCAACTAGTGAATGGTAGCGTTCAAAACATTCACCAATGCAAAGACCAGGATTGTCAGGACAGGAGGGACAATAATAGCGGGTGTCACGCCTATATCCGCGCTTGCTGCAGACACGACATCTTTTTGGGGGGGTTTGTTGGGTAGAGGTACTCGGGAGGACATAAAAATGCCTCTCATGCAGCCGACTGCATTTGGTTGGGGATGTGAATGGGGGAAGTACGGGCGCTGCAGAAGCGGTGGGTTCCCAATTAGGATTGGCGAATGCAGTAGGAAGGGCACTATGGGCACGACGGGCCTGTGTTTGTCTTTTTGGTGGCAGCGGGACACTACTTGTGCTTGCCACCTCACCAGCTTGAACTGCACTTATGGGACTCGCCACGTCACCAAGTGTTACTGCAGTGCTGGTTTGACTACGACCGGGGTGTACTAGGCCACTGGTGCTTGCCAGTTCACCAAAACGCTACCAAAAAAACTGTTAGCGATCGCAGGGATCAGGCCTGACTCTGCGAACGCTGCAGTTATGCGTTTAGTGTTCTGTAAGTGACAGTGATCGATCGATACTGCACTTGGGTGGGCTGGGCTGGGCCGGGCGGAGGGGCAAAACGCAGGTGCTAGCAGGTATCTGGGCTGATCCCGCTAACACTGCGTTTTTGGGAACCCTAAACTGCTGGGGACGCTAGTATAGATCTGATTGGATCAGATATTGATCCGTTCAGATACTATACCACTAAGGGAGGTGTACGGTGCGTGCGTGGGTGTTAGCGGTACTGGCGCTAACCTGACGCTGCCTGGGGCTGGTGCTTACCAGTTCACCAAAACGCTACCAAAAAAACTGTTAGCGATCGCAGGGATCAGGCCTGACTCTGCGAACGCTGCAGTTATGCGTTTAGTGTTCTGTAAGTGACAGTGATCGATCGATACTGCACTTGGGTGGGCTGGGCGGAGGGGCAAAACGCAGGTGCTAGCAGGTATCTGGGCTGATCCCGCTAACACTGCGTTTTTGGGAACCCTAAACTGCTGGGGACGCTAGTATAGATCTGATCGGATCAGATATTGATCCGTTCAGATACTTTACCACTAAGGGAGGCGTATGCTGCGTGCGTGGGTGTTAGCGGTACTGGCGCTAATCTGACGCTGCCTGGGGTGACGCATATCACCGCCGGGCGATCAGGGGGCTAAACCTTTATTCGGTAATAAACGGCGGGTGCCCTGACACTATAAAAAATAAATGAACTAACCAGCGTCACCCGTAACGGTTATACGGTGATCAGTGGTGAAAGGGTAAACTAGGGGGCAATCAAGGGGTTAAAACATTTATTAGATAGTATATGGGGGTCCCTGTCGCTATAAAACGCTGACGGCGAACCTAAATATTTACCTCACTAACTAGCGTCACCAGCGACACTAATACAGCGATCAGAAAAATGATCGCTTAGTGACACTGGTGACAGGGGGTGATCAAGGGGTTAAAACTTTATTAGGGGGGGTTAGGGGGGTACCCTAGACCTACAGGGGGCTAACCCTAATTGTCCTAACACTGTAACTGTCACAAACTGACACTATGCAGCAATCAGAAAAAAAAAAAAAAACCTGCTTGGTGTCAGTTTGTGACAGGGGGGGGGTGATTGGGGTGGGATCGGGGGGCGATCGGGGGGGGATCGGGGGTGTTTAGTGTGCCTGGCATGTTCTACTGTGTTGTGTTGTGTTGTGCACTTACTTGCATGTCGTCTCTCCTCGGGCCGGAACGGAAACTCCCGAGCCGAGGAGAGATGACATCACATCCTCTGCCTCTGTGTACTATACAGAGGCAGAGGATGTTTCTCATTGGCTGGGAGCGATCGTGAGGGGGGGGCCACGATCGGATGGCCTCCCCCTCGTCTCTCAACTCTCCCAGCCAAATGCCGACTGCAGCTGGCACCGGGGGGTGCATTGATACATGTCCCCTGGGGTAGGACCCGGGTCCCCAAACCCTTTTTAGGACAATACCATGCAAATTAGCCTTTAAAATGAGCACTTTTGATTTCGAACGTTCGACTCCCATAGACGTCAATGGGGTTCTAACATTCGTGCAAACTTTCGGTCCGTTCGCGGGTTCTGGTGCGAACCGAACCGGGGGGTGTTCGGCTCATCCCTACTCTAGACACAGAGCCTGCTTGCCCTCTTTTATTGGCTTGTGACTGTCTGCCTCTCCTTGTTGGCCTTCCAGACATACTAATGGCCTGCAGTGAGATGTAGCTGCAGCTAGCAGAATCAACTGCCTGCCTGTAGTATTATTCATATGAGAACACCAGCAATTGTCTTCAGGTAGCTTTAGGTGAACACTGTGCAGAGGACATAGTACACTAACTGTAAATACTGTAGCTGCCTGCCTGTGGTATTAATAGGATCAGAAGAACACCACCAATTTTATTCAGGTAGCTTTAGGTGCACACTGTGCAGAGGACATAGTACACTAACTGTAAATACTGTAGCTGCCTGCCTGTGGTATTAATAGGATCAGAAGAACACCACCAATTTTATTCAGGTAGCTTTAGGTGCACACTGTTCAGAGGACACAGTACACTAACTGTAAATTCTGTAGCTGCCTGCCTGTGGTATTAATATAGGATCAGAAGAACACCACCAATTTTATTCAGGTAGCTTTAGGTGCACACTGTGCAGAGGACATAGTACACTAACTGTAAATACTGTAGCTGCCTGCCTGTGGTATTAATAGGAGCAGAACAACAGCAATTGTCTCCAGGTAGCTTTAGGTGCACACTGTGCAGAGGATGCACTACACTAACTGTAAATACTGTAGCTGCCTGCCTGTGGTATTAATAGGATCAGAAGAACACCACTCATTTTCTTCAGGTAGCTTTAGGTGCACACTGTGCAGAGGACACAATGCACTAACTTGTAAATACTGTAGCTGCCTGCCTGTGGTATTAAAAGGGGCAGAACAGCAATTGTCTCCAGGTAGCTTTAAGTGCACACTGTGCAGAGGACGCACTACACTAACTTGTAAATACTGCAGCTGCCTGCGGTACTGTACTAATAGGATTAGAAGAACGCCACTAATTTTCTTCAGGTAGGTTTAGGTGCACACTGTGCAGAGGACGCAGTACACTAACTTGTAAATACTACAGCTGCCTGTGGTACTATACTAATAGGATCAGAAGAACACCACTAATTTTCTTCAGGTAGCTTTAGGTGCACACTGTGCAGAGGACACACTACACTAACTTGTAAATACTGCAGCTGCCTGTGGTACTGTGCTAATAGGATCAGAAGAACACTCATTTTCTTCAGGTAGCTTTAGGTGTACACTGTGCAGAGGACGCACTACACTACTACACTAACTGCAAATACTGTCGCTAATAGGACTAATAGGATCAGAAGAACACCAGCAATTTTCTTCAGGTAGCTATAAATACTGTAAAAACACCTGCCTGCCTGTCAGTAGTAGGAAGAGAATAACAGGAATGGATCTAGCTAAACTGAATACAGTGTATGTATATATATATATATATATATATATATATATATATATATATGTACATGTATGTATGTATATATGTATATATACACACAACACCTAGGATGTATTTATATACACAAAACACTGTAAGTTCAGTGCTGTGCAGGCGGCCTTATATAGTGTGGGGCGTGTACTAAACCCCCTGAGCCATAATTGGCCAAAGCCACCCTGGCTTTGGCCAATTACGGCTCTCTGTACAGATGGCACTGTGATTGGCCAAGCATGCGGGTCATAGTGCATGCTTGGCCAATCATCAGCCAGCAATGCACTGTGATGCCGCAGTGAATTATGGGCCGTGACGCGCCACTCGAATTTGGCGCGGACGGACCATATCATTCGGAATTCGGCGAATGACAGAACAGGCAATGTTTGAGTCGAGAATATAAACAGAAACCTGTGCTAAAAAGCAATAAAATGGAAATAAACTGGACAGCAGCTGCAACAAAAAATACACTAATATCTGTGTAATAAACAAAAATGGAATAAATATAAGTGTGCTTGCAATCAAATGACGACTAATCTGAATTCATATATTAATTACATAGATATTTGAATGCATATATACTGTGCATGCCTAGTGAATCACATATCATCATCAAAAAAGCTTTAGAAAAAAGTGAGCTTAAAAATGAATTAAGTGCACAATAAACATTAATGAACATGTGAATGAACATAGAAAAGTCAAAATGTCCTAAGTGATAAGAGTGAAAAAATATATCATTCATGGAAAATTAAGATGCATCAGTCCCATTAGGAAGGATCACATATCCACAGTTCTTTAAAAACCTCCAGTGTAGGAGAAGAAAAGGAGGCACAACGTGCTGACTGGAGCAAGAGGAACTGAAAGTGCACAGGAGAACTGACGCGCTGGAATCGCCCCCTATCGGAACGTTGTTCGCATCGGCTGATCTGCACGCCATCATCCAGCTGTCCCTGCAAAGGGCTGTATCTGCATGCGTACATGACCTTGCTGTCAGGGAGGTCCATCATTCCTGGTAAGGGTCCACCTGCAGTATCCCCCGGAGTCACTGTTTGTCTGGATATCCCCTCACACTATCCTCCTTTTCTTCTCCTACACTGGTGGTTTTTAAAGAATGGATATGTGGATATGTGATCTTTCCTAACGGGACTGATGCATCTTAATTTTCCATGAATGATATATTTTTTCACTCTTATCACTTAGGACATTTTGACTTTTCTATGTTCATTCACATGTTCATTAATGTTTATTGTGCACTTAATTCATTTTTAAGCTCACTTTTTTCTAAAGCTTTTTTGATGATGATATGTGATTCACTAAGCATGCACAGTATATATGCATTCAAATATCTATGTAATTAATATATGAATTCAGATTAGTGGTCATTTGATTGCAAGCGCACTTATATTTATTCCATTAATGTTTGAGTCGAACATGCGTTTGATTCGAACACAAAGCTCATCCCTAATGACCTGCAGAAATGACCACAGACTTTTCTGGCCTGCCTCAGGAGATCCTGTAAGTCTGGGTATCTGCTCAAGAACCGCTGCACCACCAAATTCAGGATGTGTGCCAAACATGAAACATGGGTCAAGTGTCCCTGTCGGAGAGCGGAGAGAAGGTTGGTGCTATTGTCGCATACAACCATTCCTGGCTGAAGCTGGCTTGGCGTCAACCACCTCTGAGCCTGCCCCTGCAGAGCTGTCAGAATCTCTGTCCCAGTGTGGCTTCTGTCCCCCAGGCCGACCAACTCAAGCACCGCATGGCATCTTTAACCTGACTACTTGCCTAGCCCCTTGAATGCTTATGGAGCACTGCTGGTTCAAATATGCAGAAGTGGCCATAGAGGAAGAAGAAGAGGAGGGAGTGGAGGAGAGAGCTGTGGCAGAATCACCACTAGCATTTTGGAGGCCTGGTGGCAGAACAAGCTCCAACAACACTGAACCCTGTCCTGCATCCGTCCCAGCTGCCAGCAGAGTTACCCAGTGTGCCGTGAACAAAAGGTAACGTCCCTGCCCATGCCTGCTGGACCATGCGTCAGCGTGAATATGAACCTTACTGCTGACCACCCTGTCCAACGAGGCCAAAACATTGCCTTCCACATGCCGGTAGAGAGCCAGAATGGCCTTCTGTGAAAAGAAATGGCGTTTTGGAACCTGCCACATTCCACAAATTCACAAAAGGGGACAGAATCTACCAGCTGAAAATACAACAGTTGCAGTGTTAGCAATTTGGCCAAGCTAGCATTTAGATGCTGAGCATGTGGATGGATGGTACTAAATTTCCTTTTACAGTTCAGCAACTGGGGTAGGGAAATTTGCCTACTAAAATCAGATGGTGGTGTACTACTAGCAAATTGGCTGCAAGTACTTGGGACACCTATTGCTATACCTTCATTCCTCTTAGTGTAGGTTTTTGAGAGGACTGGAGGTATAGTAGGGTTGGAGATCCCAGATGAGGAGCAAGGAGAAGTTTGCCTTTTTCTTTGATGTGGGCCTTTCAAGTGCTGTTGCCAATGGACTGCATGGCAGGTCGTCATATGTCTGGTCAAGCATGTGGTGCCCAAGCAGCTGCTGTTCTGGCCACGCTTGATCCGCTTCAGACATAGGTTGCAAACAGCAACGGAGCGATTTGCTGCACATGTGTCGAAAAAGACCCACACCAAGGAACTTTTAAAAGTCAGCGGGGAGTCAGCAGCGCCCTGCACCTGCCGAGCTCTGTGGTGTGATGCAATAGGGTGGCTGCCCTTAAGCTGCCCACTAGAGGACATCCTGCCTTGTTGGAGTTGTGCCTCATCCTCCTTTCTTCTCTCAGGCACCCAAGTACAATCAGTGACCTCATCACCTCCTCTCTCCTCGCCACTGGAGCAAACTTGGCACTATGCTGCATCTGGGGGAACATGACTGAAAGTTTCTTGTCCTTCTTGGGCAATCCCTCTCTCTAGGTTCATGTTACTCCCTTCCTCAACCTGGGAACCAACATCGGAGCCTTCAAATCGCTGCGCATCCTCCAGCAGCATGTACCTGACACTGTGGTCAAATAATTCTGGTGACTCCTCCGTGCATGATGGTGGGGCTATGGAAGGAGTGACTGTGGATAATGAGCCGGTGGAATAGGCCCTTTGGCAGCTGCGTTGGAAGGCAAACTACTCTGAGCCTGGGTGACAGAGGATGAGGAGGATGAGGACGGCTTTGTTATCCACTCCATCAACTCTTCTGCATGTTCTGACTCAATAACACTGCCAGCAGCAGAAAAAAGCACAAGTGTGCTCCATGGCCACTTGGAGAGGATGCACCATGTCCACGACCACCACTGTTGACTGTAGACACGGAGGCTGCTTGCCCTCTTTTAGTGGCCTGTGGGCATCTGCCTCTCCTTGGTGGCCTTCTGGACATGATGTATTTTTTGTTTTGCAACACCACACTACACTGTATTAGATACTGTGTACACTGCCTGAAGTGTATTAGAAACTGTAAACACTGTATTACATACTGTGTATACCGCCTGCACTGTATTAGCAACTGTACAATAGCTGCACTCTATTGTATACCATGTACACTACCAGAAGTGTAGTAGAAACTGAACACACTGTATTAGATACTGTGTACACTGCCTGCACTATATTAGAAACTGTACTACAGCTGCACTGTATTGTGTACTGTGTACACCACCAGAAGTGTAGTAGAAACTGTACACACTGTAATATATACTGTGTACACTGCCTGCACTGTATTAGAAACTGTACTACAGCTGCACTGTATTGTGTACTGTGTACACCACCAGAAGTGTAGTAGAGACTGTACACACTGTATTAGATACTGTGTACACCACCAGAAAAGTAGTAGAAACTGCACTACGGCTTCACTGTATTGTGTACTGTGTACACCACCAGAAGTGTAGTAGAAACTGTACACACTGTATTAGATACTGTGTACACCACCTGCACTGAATTAGCAACTTTACAACGGCTGCACTGTATTGTATACTGTGTACACCACAAAAAGTGTAGTAGAAACTGTACACACCGTATTAGATACTGTGTACACTGCCTGCACTGTATTATAAACTGTACTACAGCTGCACTGTATTATGCACTGTGTACACCACCAGAAGTGTAGTAGAGGCTGTACACACTGTATTAGATACTGTGTCCACCACCAGAAAAATAGTAGAAACTGCACTACGCCTTCACGGTATTGTGTACTGTGTACACCACCAGAAGTGTAGTAGAAACTGTACACGTGGTATTAGATATTGTGTACACTGCCTGCACTGTATTAGCAACTGTACAACAGCTGTATTGTATACTGTGTACACCACCAGAAGTGTAGTAGAAACTGTACACACTGTATTAGATACTGTATACACCGCCTGCACTGTATTAGAAACTGTACTACAGCTGCACTGTATTGTGTACTGTGTACACCACCAGAAGTGTAGTAGAGACTGTACACACTGTATTAGATACTGTGTACACCACCAGAAAAGTAGTAGAAACTGCACTACGGCTTCACTGTATTGTATACTGTGTACACCACCAGAAGTGTAGTAGAAACTGTATATGTGGTATTAGATATTGTGTACACCACCTGCATTGTATTAGCAACTGTACAACAGCTGTATTGTATACTGTGTACACCACCAGAAGTGTAGTAGAAACTGTACACACTGTATTAGATACTGTGTACACCACCAGAAAAGTAGTAGAAACTTTACACACTGTATTACATACTGTGTACACCGCCTGCACTGTATTAAAAACTGTACAATGGCTGCACAGTAGAAAGAGGCTACACTGGATGCAGAGTATGTGTATATATATATATATATATATATATATATATATATATATATATATATATATATATATATATATATATATATATATATACATCAGTGGTGTATTTTGGTTTTGTGCTGCCCTAGGCAAGACTAAAATCAGACGCCTCCCCCCATGTAAATTTACCCCACCCCTTCCTGTTTAATGCATGTGACTCCTTCCAAAATTAAAGGACTGCAAGTTCCAGTATGAACCCCTGAGCTATCACGGGTTCATGTTCAGACCTGTAGTCCTTCACTAATTTTTAGGGGGGGGGGTGATATCCTCAGCTCTGAGGGGTTCATGCTGGGACCTGCAGTCCTTCACTTTTCGGGGTCACATCCCTAGATCTTGCAGGTTCATGCTGGAACCTGTAGTCCTTCACTAGTTTGGGGGGGCATGTCGCATCCTCAGCTCTGAGGGGCACATGCTGGGGGGGTCACATCCCCCAAAAGTGAAGAACTACAAGTTCCAACATGAGCTCCTTAGATCTAAGGATGTGTCTCCCTCCAAAATTGAAGGACTCTAAGATCTAGAGATGTAACCCTTTAGATCTCACGGGTTCATGCTGGAACCTGTAGTCCTTCATTAGGAGGATGGAATCAGTGGCAGTGCTTGGGGGGGTTGGGTTCTGTATCTTTGCTTGGGGGGTGGGTGCAATGTCAGTGCTTGGGGGGGGGGGTTCAGTAACTCTCACTTGCTGTTACCTGACAGTCAGTGTCCAATTGATTCCCCCTGCATGCAAGAGAGGGGAGGAGAGAGAGGGTTAAGGAAGGTGAGAGAGAGAGGGGGTGTGTGGGGGAGAGAGAGAGGGGGTGGGAGAGAGAGAGGGGGTGGGAGAGAGGGGGTGTAGGGGTGTGAGAGAGGAGGGTGTGAGAGGTGGGGGTGGGAGAGAGAGGGGGCGGGTGTGTGGGGAGAGAGAGGAGGAGGGTGTGATAGGGGGTGGGGGGAGAGGGGGTGGGAGAGAGAGAGGGGGGTGGGGGTGGGTGGGAAAGAGGGGGGTGTGAGAGAGAGAGGGGGTGTGAGAGAGGGGGGGCAGGTGTGTGGGGGTGGGGGAGAGAGAGGAGGAGGGTGTGAGGGGGTGGGAGAGAGGGGGACTGTGGGGGCGAGAGAGAGAGGGTGGTGTGAGAGAGAGGGGGGTGTGAGAGAGAGAGGGGGGGTGTGAGAGAGAGAGAGGGGGGCCGGGTGTGTGGGGGTGGGAGAGAGAGGGGGATGGGTGTGTGGGGGTGGGAGGGAGAGAGAGAGAGAGAGGGGTGGGTGTAAGAGAGGGGGGAGAAGGTGAGGGTGGTGGGAGAGAGAGACCCCCTAGCCATGCCTGCAGTCCCTACTGCCCCCTCCCTGTGACTGTCCCAGGCAGCCTGCCTGTGTTGGTAGTCGAGTGTGATGCACCTACCTCATGCCCATCCTTGGTCAGCCTGTCTTCCTGTTCCAGGACAGTCACAGCTGGGAGAGGAGTTGGAGAAGGAGTCGGGGATGCTGATCAAGTCAGGGTGGCGGTGAAGCGTAGTCTTCTCTCACTCCCTCCCGGGCTCTTGGTTGTGGCAAGCTGTCAGCCTCTTTCTAGCTGCTGGGGCCTCCCTCTTGCTTTTTGAAAATACCGCTGCCCTGCACCCCACCGCCACCGGACCAACGGCGGACTCTCCAGGACCATGCAAAAGGGCGGGGCTCAGCTCAAGGGGCCAGGCAGCTGCTTTGAGCCCCTCCGCGCTGGAGAAGGAGAAAGTTAAGGCCTCCTCTGCTTTGATTGCTGGGCAGGGAGGGAGTCGCTGCCGTGATGTCACCAGTGGCCAGGAGTCAGGTGGAGGCGGAGCCGAGCCAGCACTACCGCGGCTCAGTCCGCCCCTGTCCCATGCATTCAGGACTGCTCCCAGTGTCACTTTTATTCCACGCGGGAGTCGGGACTCGGGAGGACGGGTCAGGGAGGGGACTTTTTTTGCAGGGGGGGCGGCTTTTTTGGCGCCCCCCCCCCGCAGTGTGCCGCCCTAGGCCTGGGCCTTGTTGGCCTAAGCCAAGAGACAGCACTGATATACATACACGAGACCGTATATATATATATATATATATATATATATATATACACACACACATACTCTGCATCCAGTGTAGCCTCTTTCTACGGTGCAGCCATTGTACAGTTTTTAATACAGTGCAGGCGGTGTGTATATATATATGTATATGTATATGTATATATAGATATATGTGTATATATATATATATCTATATATATATATATATATATATATATATATATATATATATATATATATATTAATACACTGCCTGCACTGACTGAATATCGAGTAAACACTGAATATACAGTCTAGGCTAAATATAAATATATATATATATATATATATATATATATATATATATATATATGCTTAATCTAAATCAAGCTATCTCTCTGTCCACGCCAACAACACTACACACGGCTGCCGTGTAAGCAGCCTTATATAGTGTGGGGCATGGACTTAGTCCCCCTGAGCCATGATTGGCCAAAGGCACCCTGCCTTTGGCCAATTATAGCTCTCTTAGCAGAGCGCACTGTGATTGGCCAAAGCATGCAGGTCAGGTGCATGCTTTGGCCAATCATCATACAGCAATGCACTGCGATCTCGCAGTGCATTATGGGGCTTATGTTTGACCCGAACATTGAGCTTATCCCTACTGCTGACTCACCTCTGAATCTTCCTCAGATCCCTGGATCTTTTTATTTGCCATTCACTGGACCACTGTTTTACAATCTGCCCCAGCTTGCTGCTTACTCACCTCTAAACCTTCCCTAGGTCACTGGACCTATTTCCTTGCACTGCACTGTAAACAACTGGAAATTTTTTTCCCCCACTGTACCCGGATCTCTCAGTCATGTTCCTCAGGTGTACTGCACTGCAACTCCTGCAACTAAAACGGGACTATTTCTTGGCTAAAGGCGCATAAGAACTCTGTTGGATTATTGGGATTTTACGACCAAAGAGATACATGCATTGTGGCACTGAACACCGTCTCCTCCCTTCAAGTACCTGTGCTGTCTCAATCCCTGCTTATCAGCATAATGCCCTGTACACACGATCGGACATTGATCAGACATTCCAACAACAAAATCCATGGATTTTTTCCCTACGGATGTTGGCTCAAACTTGTCTTGCATACACACGGTCGCACAAAGTTGTCGGAAAATCTGATCGTTCTGAACGCGGTGACGTAAAACACGTACGTCGGGACTATAAACGGGGCAGTAGCCAATAGCTTTCGTCTCTTAATTTATTCTGAGCATGCGTGGCACTTTGTGCATCAGATTTGTGTACATACGATCAGAATTTAAACGATCGGATTTTGTTGACGGAAAATTTTATATCCTGCTCTCAAACTTTGTGAGTCGGAAAAGTCCAATGGAGAAGAAGAAGGGGAAAAAAACTCCAGTACCCCTGATGACGTCAGTTGTGACGAAACGGTCGTAGGGTCTGTTGAGTATACACGCATGGCGCATGCGCGTTCTTGTTTCTAAGACACTAGCAGAGCTTTTTATCTGTATCCTTGCAAAGAATGCTTTTATTGTTTTGGAACTTTGTTGTTTAAATAAACCATCAAAGAAATCTCTGCACTATTGGAGTTTTTTCTTCCCTTCTTCTTTTTGGTTAATAAATTTGAATGCTGCGGAAGTCGTTATCCATAGGTGTGCAGTTCCTGTCTCAATGGTCGCCCATTGGTGCGCTCTTGCCTCTTTGGTCATCCATTTGGTGCGCCTCACTTATTTCCTGTTAATAAATCATGGAAGTTTCTCCTGACTGATGCCATTTGGTCACCTGGGAATCCCTAACAGTGTTCCTGCATTTTCTACTAAGCCTGTTTTGACCCCCCTGAGAAGGGCGGTCGCAGGCTTTCCGGTAAGCCGCCATTGTTTACTAAAAGGTGACGGGCAGCACAAGCGGAGAACATAGACCCTGATTCCTGTATTGAAGTTTTTCCATTGGGGACAACTTCACTTATGAACTTTGTTTTTCACATTAATGCACATAATTTCTTTAACACATAAATGTATGTATGGATTTTCCCCTTTTCATTTATTTTTACCTGATTTTTCAACTTTTTATTTCACTTTACATTTGTGATTATGATACATATGTCACTTTAATGTAAATGTATATATTATGTTCACTTGGTGAAACCATTGGTTTATTATCCCGCACTGCACTTTTCTATATATTTATCTTTTTGTGTCCCATATCAGGGTTATAGTGCTTAGCAGCAGGAAATCCTTCACGGTTTCTATGTTTAGTTATTTATATGTTTTTCATTTATCACACACCTAGCGCAATTGCTTTTTCTTATTTTTGTTAGTAAGTACTGTTTGTCCCAGCAAGGTGCCTCCCTACCCACCCGCCCCTCTCCCCTCCACCCTCTCCCACCCCCTCCTCCCTCCTACCGCTCTACACCCCCCATTGGCCACATTCTGGCCCCAAAACCACCAGTGGGGCTACTACCCACTCCCACCTGTGACAGTACGGTCGGGCCCCTCCCTCAGCAAGGAGACGTCACGTCCTCCTTGCCTGCATCTCCTCTTCTGACACCCTTGTTGACAAAATAGATGCCCTTAATCAGGCATTTTCATCTTCTCTTGACATCTTCGCCCCATTAAAAATGTGAACCATCTCATTCTCCCATCCAGCTCTGTTGTATAATTCTCACCTACGTTCAATGAAAACAGTCTTGTGGAGACTGGAACGCAATTGGCACCGGTCCAGCCTGACTGTCTATTATCAGGCTTGGAAAGACCATTTATGTGTCTATAAGGGTATTTAAACAACTTTTGCCCAATATCTAACTTGCCCTTCCCTGCCAAGATCCTCAAGCAGGCTGTGATATCTCACCTGACTTTAAATAACTTATCTGAACCCCTCCAATCTGGTTGTCAGCAACTGCACAGCACAGAAACCGCCTTGGTCAAAGTTACTAATGAACTTATGTTAGCTTCTGATTTCGGCTCACTAACTATTCCTATTCTACCTGATCTTAGTTCTGCCTTTGATACTGTAGACCACAATCATTTACTCTCATGCCTTGAAACAATATTTGGAGTGTCAGAATCTGAAATGGATCAAGTCACATCTTACTGATCGCTTTCACTTTGTTTCTCTTGGTGGATTTCAGTCTAAAGTTGGTCCAGTTAAGTACAGTGTTCCTCAGGGCTACATATTGGGTCCCTTACTTTTTAGCATCTACATGTTTCCACTTGGCCAACTTCTTAGATCACATGGCATCAATTATCACATTATCACATTATCTTTGCAGCTTCTGCTCTGCTGTTTATTTTTGACTTCTAACGTCCACATATCCCATGGTTTCTTCCTTCATCTTCCTGCCTGTACACAGTGATTCCTGTACGGACTTTGCCTCCTGAAATTACTCCTCTTAGCATCTCTATAGATCAGAAGGCAGGCTCTGTGAATTCTGTGACACAGCAGTGTCTACCCACAGGACATAGTGAATATGTGTCACAGAATTTAATGAAGTAAATGTGGGATTCTTAACTAAGTAAATGTACTATCTTTACAATCATTCAGGTTAGTAGGAGTAAGTTAGAAATCATTTAAATAGAATGTACAGAAACAATTGAGTACTGTTCGTGATACTTTTTTTTGCACTAACATACAATTTTTCAGGACAAGCTTTCAAGATGTGTCCCCTTCATCAAGGTCCAAGTAGTACTTGAGCACTGCTTGGACCTTGATGAAAGGGGCACACCCCCAAAAACTTGTTAGTACAAATAAAAAAAATACCATGGACCATACTCAATTGTTTTGTCGCAAGTGCATTGATACGGCTACAATCACCTCAAATACATTTGAAAAATATATATATGATTTTATATTTTGACCGTAGATACACATTAACAAAGACATAATGACCAGTGGTGTTTGTACTAGGCTTTAATCAGTGTGAAACTTAAACACAGACAGAGCGCAAGGAGGTAAATAAAATTGGAATGCCCAGCTGCAGTAAGGTAATCACACAGTCATTGCTTTTCATAGAATGTGCAGAACATGAGTGGACCGGACAGGGAATGATACAGACAACTTGTTTCTGGGCTTTTCTGACCCTTTGTCAAGTCTGAAGAAAGGTGTTACTGGAGGATATTCTGTCCACTGCACACTGCTAGTGTAGGAGATCTTCCAGCAGTTTTCCAGAGTGGAGTTTATCTATGCTTGCCGGCTACTGCTAATCACTGGCTTTATGCAGCACAGCACTGAACATTCCATGAAAGGTGATGACTGTGTGATTACCGTACTGAGGCTGGATATTCCAGCTTTATGTCAAAACATAAACAAAAGGGAGAGGGGCACCGATAAGCCACATAGTGTAAGTTACATTTTTTGACAACACATAAAAACATATATATTGCACTCACAAGGATGGGAGAGTTCAGAGCATATCAGTGGGTGCAGCCTCTGAGCCATGTGTGGATGGATGAACAAGGTCAGCACAACTGCTGTGCAAGGAGAATATTTCCACCACTACAAGAGACCACCAGAGCCACTAAGGATACAAGACCACCAAAGACACCACAGAAGGTGAGAATGCCACACCAAGTCACAGCCTGAAAGTCTTCCCTCTCACAAGAATTGCTGGGATACGCATTTTGGGAGTCAGGATGCCCTTTTCATCACTTTATGCACAAAATCGTTTAATGTTTAGAAAATCAATGTACAGTATGCAGTCACAATAGGCCTTCAGTGGCGTCTTTAGCAGTCTTGGATCCCTGGCCGGCTTTGGTGGTCTCTTGTAGCAGTGGAATTGTTCCCCTGCACAGCAGCGGTGCTAACGTTGTCCATCCATGCACCCACAGCTCAGACGCTACACCCACTGTTCCCCGAGTTGGAACTGAGGAGGCAGCCCCCATACAGCCCATGCCAGTAGTTTATGTATAGTTAATGCTTTGCCTCCAGGATTTTGCTTTGCTTTAATTTGAGTTTTTTATTATCTCTGTTTACACTCAGCGGTGAGTTACTTACAAACATCCGACTTACAAATGACTCCTACTTACAAACGGAGGGAGACAACAGGAAATGAGAGGAAATCTACCCCTAGGAAGGGAAATTCACTCCTGTTATGCCCTGCACACACGGTTGGATTTTCCGACGGAAAATGTGTGATAGGACCTTGTGTTGGCTCCATCACACATTTTCCATTAGGAATTTCCGACACACAAAGTTTGAGAGCTTGCTATAAAATTTTCCCACAACAAAATCCGTTGTCGGAAATACCGATCGTGTGTACACAAATCCGACGCACAAAGTGCCATGCATGCTCAGAATAAATTAAGAGACGAAAGCTATTGGCTACTGCCCCCTTTATAGTCCTGACGTACGTGTTTTACGTCACCGCGTTCAGAACGATCAGATTTTCCGATAACTTTGTGTGACCGTGTGTATGCAAGACAAGTTTGAGCCAACATCCGTCGGAAAAAATTCATGGATTTTGTTGTCGGAATGTCCGATCAATGTCCGACCGTATGTACAGGGCATAAGAGTTAATATGGGAAAAAAGGTGTCTGCACTGATGCTTTATCACCAGTCCATGTTTTCCCAACAACCCAAAATTTTCAAAATCCAATTGTCATTGGGACAGAAAGTGAAGTGAAATCTTCTGAACAGGTGCACAGACAGCAAAACAAATGTTACAGGGGTGATAACCCTTCCCTATGCTATCCAAAAGCTTAAAAATAGATTTTTTGGCTAAAGCTACACTTAAAAAATTTACCTGTTCCGACTTACAAACAGATTCAACTTAAGAACAAATCTACAGTCCCTATCTTGTTTGTAACCCGGGGACTGCCTGTACTGGTTGCTATCACTGTACAACTTGCCACTAATTACTACCCACACTTACTGCCTTATCTATTTTGGTTTACTGTCCCCATTCATCCCTTATTGTGTCATTTCTCCCCAGGGGTTAATTTTTCCTTGTTGGTGAATGTGCTCCACAGACAATTACTTTTTTCTCCTTGGTTTATAGATTCCAATTCTATGTATAGGTGGATATTATTATTTTTATCAATAAACAGTTTTTTGTTGCTGATACTTCCCTGCTCTCTGTCTATACTTAATTGTTTTAAACCCAGATCGTATCCCAAGGTTCTTTGATGTTGAAGCTGTGTTTGATGCAGGGGCGGATCCAGAGCCTAGTCTCAGGAGGGGCACTGCCAGAAAATTTTGCGGGCAATTTGTCGAGGCAATGGCTGGTGTTGGCGCTTCAATCATCAAAGCGCCATGGTTGATATGGTGTCAGGATGATCGAAGTGCATTATTTCTATTACTACATTGTAATATAGAATTAAATAGTTCAACTCACCATAATGCAGAATCAGTGGGAGCCCCGGGCGTGTCACTTGCCACGTCGCCTGCCACCAGATGCAGTGTGTCACTTGCCACTGTTGGCTGCCACCAAATGCGAATTGTCACTTGCCATGTCACTTGCCACATCCCCTGCCACCAGATGAGATTTGTCACTTGCCAATGTAGCCTGCCACACGTTGCGGATTGTCACTTGCCAATGTTGCCTGCCACAAGATGCGGATTGTCACTTGTCAATGTCGCCTGCCACAAGATGCGGATTGTCACTTTCCAATGTCGCCTGCCACAAGATGCGGATTGTCACTTGCCAGTGGCTGTGTCCCAGAGTCAGGGCGGGCAGTGAGAAATAATGTAATCTCTCTGCTGCCCACGCCTGCACAGTGATGGCGGGGTTCTGTCAGAAGCTGAGCTGTGGTGATGGCGATGCAGGGTGAGAGATGATGTCAGAAAGCCACTACTCATCAGAATATGCAACCAAAGTGATGTTGCATTGCGGCCATCTTGGTACACCCCCCACTTGTCAGCAGTAAGCCTACAGTTAGAAGTTTTTATACACCCACCGGAGTCTTGCTTTCACAGTTATTTTTAACAGTAAACTCAGCTTATTTAGTGAAATATAAGTTGAGTTTACTGTTAAAAATAACTGTCAAAAGCAAGACTCTGGTGGGTGTATAAAGATGTCCGCTTGCCAACTTATAACACTAGGCTTACTGTGGATGAGTGCGGGAGTACCAAGATGGCCGCAACACAACGTCCCTTCAGTCACATATTCAGAAGGGGAGCGGCTTCCTAACAACACCTGCCTGCTCGCCTCGCTCAGTCACACGCCAGCCCATCGGCATGATTGCTCACTCACCAGCCTGCCCGTCCGCTCGCTCACCCGCCAGCCTGCTCAGTCACCCGCTGGCTCACCCTCTCATTATTTTCTTGGGGGGGGGAGCAATTGCCCCGTTGCACCCCCCCCCCCCCCGGATCCGCCCCTGCATTGATGTACAGCTCTTTCCTGGCTTAAGAACTTGCTCATTTGGCCACTACTCCTATCCAGTTTCCAGATGGATGCCTACAGATTCTTTCCTTACTTTAATGTTTTGCCATTGTTTTTATTTAAATTTAATTTTAGCAATGATACCTGATTCATTTCAAGTGCTACACTCCATTTGTCCTTTTTCTCTCTTGTATGTGATCAGTGTAAATTCACAAAAAGTTTTTTTTTCCCCATCTTTCTATTTGGATGTTCCAGCTTTGGCCACTTTGTTTCACAGCAGGAAAGACTCTGAAATCCTATAGAGAAGTTACATTCAAATGCTCTTTAATGGGTCTGACCCTCTATCCAATTAGCCATGTTGTTGTTATTAGGTCACAGTATACCATCTGCTGTCATTAACTCATTGGTTAAGTGGTTATTTGTGGGTTACCTTGTAGTCATTAATTAGGTCATTCTACGTCTATGGACACTAACTGTAGAACACTAGACACAAGTTTTCCCTTTTAAAAGCTTACATAAATGAGCATAGTGCTTTTGATATTGATTTCCACTAGTAAACATTATTGGGATTATAAAATCTCATCACCATAAAAATATTGCTACAATAAAAAAAGGAGCTGTTTATGACAAAAGAATGTTATTTAAAACTTGAACCCTATTGAAATCAATGGGAACTGAATGTTCATTTTAATCACTTCAATACCAGGCACTTTCGCCCCTTCCTGTCCAGGACAATTTTCAGCTTTCAGCGCCGTTGATCTTTGAATGACAATTGTGCGATCATGCAACACTGTACCCAAACTAAATTTTTATAATTTTCTTCCCACAAATAGAGCTTTCTTTTGGTGGTATTTGAGCACCTCTGGGCTTTTTATTTTTTGCTAAACAAACTAAAAAAAACTAAATTTTTCTTAGTGTCTGTCATAAAATGTTGTTTTCTCCTTCACTGATGGGCACTGATGAGTTGGCACTGATAAGGTGGCACTGATATCTAGATTTGATGGTCACTGATATGCAGCACTGATGGGCACTGATAGGTGGCACTGATATGTAGCACTGATGGGCACTGATAGGCGGCACTGATGGGCAGTGATAGGTGGCACTGATAGGCACTGACAAATGGCACTGATGGACACTAATAGATGGCACTGATGGGCAGTACTAATGATGAGGTACTGACAGGTGTTACTGCTGGGCACTGATTGGCACTGTGGTGGGCTCTGATTGGCACTGTGGTGGGCTCTGATTTGCACTTTGATTGGCACTGAGATACTTTATTGAGGGGGCACTGACTGGCAGCTGATGGGCACATCTGATGGGGGCTGTGCTGATAATCAATGTGCTGATTATCAACACAGACCTCCCCTCTGACAGGGAGAGACGCCGATTGGCTCTCCCTGTCAGCGCGAACTGAGAAATGGTGTTTACCGGCACTTCCTGGTTCACGCAATGATCAGCTGTGATTCGTCACAGCTAATCACTTGGTAAGAAGCCTGTCAGAGGCTCCTTACCACAATCGGAGATGCGGCGTGTCAGAGTGAAACACCACGGGCGCGCGCCGGCATGTTTTCCTGCTGGACGTCATATGATGCCCAGTCAGCATAACAGAACCACCGGCCGGCCATCAATCTGCTATAGGCCGGGCAGGAAGTGGTTAAGCAATGGCCATTTTCTAAACTAAAAGTCAAGGTATTGACTGGCATGCAGGGGCAAGCACTGACCTGGGGGACATGTAGCAAAGGAAAATATTATTTTTAAACGTATTGTTCAACAGAGGGAAGCCATTTTGTAGTGATGTAAAGGGCAAAATATGCAATTCCTTTAAATAACAGGCTTGTGGGATGCCTTTAAACTGTATGTTGAATTACAAAACATTATGACTGTCAGGGACATCAGCAAAACCATACTCTGGCATCACATAAATTAAAAGTCTATTTACTTTACTTTTACATAATTGCTTGACTTACATACAGCAGCAGCAGGGCCGTCTTTAATATTGATTGGACCCTGGGCAAAAATGTTCTTGCCCCCCCCCATGCAATTTCACTATCTACCTGCTCTGAGACATACAATGAATAGCAGCTAGACTTAAAATCAGTTTACTGTATCAGATCAGGCAGCAATTGCGAATAGTTGCCAGTGGTTACAGCATATCATTACTGCTTACTGACTGGTTGCTAGAGGTTACAGCACACATTACAGCTCACTGATTAGTTGCTAGAGGTTACTGTACAGCAGATGATTTCTGCTTGTTAATTGGTTGCTAAAGATTACTGTACAGTATTACTGCTCACTTATGGGTGGCTAGAGGTTACAGCACATCGTCTCCTCACTGCAAGGGGGCATGATCTACATATGAATGCCACCTTTATTTACATATCGAAGCCACTGGCCGCAGCTATTTACTTATGAATGCCGCAGCTATTTACATATGAATGCCGGTTATTTACATGTACAATTGTTTACACAACAATAAGACAGCGCTGGGCGGCATTAGTACCAGTATTTCACACTGAGACATGGGGACACAGGACAGGACTAAAACTTCAAAAGGACAAGGGAATTTAAACTGGGATATTTGGCAAGTATGAGGCAACTGCTTTGGGCCCCACAACAATGACAGGGCCCAGGGCAGCTGCCCCTTTTGCCCTTAAAGACGGCCCTGAGCAGCAGCAACCCAATCTGACTGATGTCCAACCCTAGAAGACATTTGTAGTAGGTAGCTTTTTCCCCCAAAACTGACTTTTTTTTGTAGACGTAATAACTGAGCATTGGAAGCAGCAGAGGAAATACAGTCAAAAATGATTGTAACAAATAAGCTAAAGCTATCATCATATACATTGCCAAATAGGGTCAAAACAAGGCACAGAGCATTGTTTGTGATGTTTTATTCACCAACACAGTGGGTGTCATAAACCAGTGCTACCAGAAATGTGTGGACTGCAATAGGGAAGACCAAAACGCATGTAAAGTAATAATAGTATGATTTCTTAAGGATAAGTCATAAACAATAAAGCAAACCAGCAAACAACCACAGTGACACACAATAATTACTCTCTAAACCAAAAGTGAATACAGGAGTAAGATATAATCATAAAACGTAATCAAGCCAGGGTCATACAGGAGAGATCAATCAGATAAAACAGGGAGCAGGATGGGACAGGGAGAGGACAACAGGAGAAAGGGATAAGTCTGCAAGACAGGGGTCCAGGGATGGATGCAGGGTTCAGGAACACAGGACACAAGATACAGGTACAGGATACAGGATTCAGGAATCCAGGTCACAAGGTACAGGTACAGGATTCAGGAATACAGGTCAGGGCTCAAGGAAAATACCAAGGCAAATGTGTGAGCATCTGCTGGGTATATATACACACAATCAGTCTCAGGTGATGCCTGATTACAGGAGATGATGTCGGCTCCAGACTGCCGGGAGACACCCGCTGGTGGACACCAGTACTGCAGCCTAAAGATCTGACAGCGTCACCAGCAGGTGAAACCTTTCCTGACAGTATCTCCCTCAAAGGAGCGACCTCTGCACGCTCCAACTAGTCGCAGCTGTAAAAAGTCCATGGCATCAAGCCGGGCAGTGGGCAGAGGCACATCGAGCTGCGCAGTGGGCAGAGGCACATCATGCTGGTCAGCAGGCAGAAGCACATCATGCTGGACAGCGGGCAGTGGCACATCAAGCTGGGCAGTGGGCAGAGGCACATCAAGCTGGGCAGCAGGTAGCAGCACATCAAGCTGGGCAGTGGGCAGTGGCACATCAAGCTGGGCAGCAGCAGAGGCACATCAATTTGGGCAGCGGGCAGCACCACATCAAGCTAGAAAGTGGGCAGAGGCATATCAAGCTGGGCAGTGGGCAGAGGCACATCAGGCTGGGCAGTGGGTAGCTGCTCATTAACTGGGCAGCGGGCAGAGGTACATCAAGCTGGGCAGCGGGTAGAGGCACGTCAAGCTGAACATTGGGCATTGTATCATCTGACTGGAAAGCAGGTGCTGGAACATGAGGTCAAACAGCGGGCACTGAAACATCAGGCCAGGCGTCAGGAGCTGGATCATCAAGCCTGACATCGGGCATTGGATCATCAGGCCAGACAACGGGCACTGCAACATCAGGCCAACCATCAGGAACTGGATTATCGAGCTGGGCATCAGGCATTGGGTCATCAGACTGGACAGCAGACACTGGAACATCAGGCCAGGCAGCGGGCACTGTAGCGACAGGCTGAACAGTGGGCACTGGAACAAAAGGTTGGGCAGCAGCAGCGAGCTGGGTGTCAGCATGCACCGTATCAGCAGGCTGGGTAACGGGCGTCGGCTCAACAGGCTTGGTGACGGGCACCGGCCCAGTAGGTTGGGTAACGGGCACCGGCTCAGCAAGCTGGGTGACGGTCACCGGCCCAGCAGGCTGGGTGACGGGCACTGGCTCAACAGCCTGGGTAACAGTCACCGGCTCAGCAGGCCGAATAACGGGCACCAACTCAACAAGCTGGATGACGGGCACCGGCCCAGCAGGCTAAGTAATGGGCACTGGCCCAGCAGGCTGGGAAACGGGCACCGGCACATTAGGCTGGCAAATGGGCACCGGCACATCAGGCTGGGAAACAGGCACTGGCCCAGCAGGCTGGGTAAAGGGAACCTGCCCAGCAGGCTGGAAAATGGGCACTGGCACATCAGGCTGGTAAATGGGCACTGGCACATCAGGCTGGGAAACGGGCACCGGCTCAACAGGCTGGTAAAGAGGCACCGTAACATCAGGTTCGGCCGTGGGCAACGGAACTTCAGGCTGGACCGTGGGCACCAGAAATTCAGGCTGAACCGTGGGCGCCGGAACTTCAGGCTGGACCATGGGCGCCAGAACTTCAGGCTGGACCGTGAGCACCGGAACTTCAGGCTGGACCGTGAGTGCCGGAACTTCAGGCTGAACAGCAAATACTAAAGCATCAGGCTGGACAGCAGGCAGAAGGTTGGCAGAGTTAGGTGGGTCATCAGTAGGGATGAGCTTTCTGTTTGGGTTGAACATGAGTTGGACTCGAACATTGGCTGTTTGTCCATTTGTCAAAAACCGAACATTATAGGCCATTCACGCCAAATTTGAACGGTGCGTAACGGCCCATAATGCACTGCGGGAATGCAGTGCATTGCTGTATGATGATTGGCCAAAGCATGCACCATGACCTGCATGCTTTGGCCAATCCCAGCACCCTCAGCTAAGAGAGCCATAATTGGCCAAAGGCAGGGTGCCTTTTGCCAATCATGGCTCAGGGGGACTAAGTCCACGCCCCACACTAGCTGGCAGGCAGGTTATTCAGTTAGCTGCAGTGTATTTAATATATATATATATATATATATATATATATATATATATATATATATATTTTTTTTTTTTTATATACAGTCTCATATATCATATCCCATTAGGCTGGGAAATGGGCACCGGCACATCAGGCTGGGAAATGGACACCGGCTAAGCAGGTTGGTAAAGAGGCACTGTAACATCAGGCTGGGCCATGGGCATCAGAAATTCAGGCTGAACCGTGGGCACTGGAACTTTAGGCTGGACCATGGGCGCCAGAACTTCAGGCTGGACCATGAGCGCCGAAACTTCAGGCTGGACTGTAAGTGCCGGAACGTCAGGCTGAACAGCAAATACTGAAGCATCAGGCTGGACAGCAGGCAGAAGGTTGGCAGAGTTAGGTCGGTCATCAGTAGGGATGAGCTTTCTGTTCGATTCAAACATGAGTTTGACTGGAGCATTGGCTGTTCATCCATTCGTCGAAAACCGAACATTATAGGCCGTTCATGCCAAATTCGAATGGAGTGTAATGGCCCATAATGCACTGCGGGAACGCAGTGTATTTCTGTATGATGATTGGCCAAAGCATGCACCATGACCTGCATGCTTTGGCCAATCCCAGCCCCCTCAGCTAAGAGAGCCATAATTGGCCAAAGGCAGGGTGCCTTTTGCCAATCACTACTTAGGGGGACTAATGCCCCGTACACACGGTCGGATTTTCCGATGGAAAATGTGTGATAGGACCTTGTTGTCGGAAATTCCGACCGTGTGTAGGCTCCATCACACATTTTCCATCGGATTTTCCGACACACAAAGTTTGAGAGCAGGATATAAAATTTTCAGACAACAAAATCCGTTGTCGGAAATTCCGATCGTGTGTACACAAATCCGACGGACAAAGTGCCACGCATGCTCAGAATAAATAAAGAGATGAAAGCTATTGGCCACTGCCCCGTTTATACTCCTGACGTACGTGTTTTACGTCACCGCGTTTAGAACGATCGGATTTTCCGACAACTTTGTGTGACCGTGTGTATGCAAGACAAGTTTGAGCCAACATCCGTCGGAAAAAATCCTAGGATTTTGTTGTCGGAATGTCCGAACAAAGTCCGACCTTGTGTATGGGGCATAAGTCCACGCCCCACACTATATAAGGCTGCCTGCACATTGGACCCATGTAGTGTGTTGTTGGCGTGGATGGAGAAAGAGTCTCATTTAGATTGAGCAGGCAGGCAGGTTATTCAGTTAGCTGCAGTGTATTTAATATATATATATATATATATATATATATATATATATATATATATATATATAGATATAGATATATATATATCTATATATATATAGATATAGATATATATATATCTATATATCTATATATATATATATATATATATATATATATATATATATATATATATAATATATACATTCTCGCCTGGTTTTCTCCACACATACCGCTTAGAATTAAGGCCAAAAAGTTCTATCTTGGTCTCATCAGACCAGAGAATCTTATTTCTCACCATCTTGGAGTCCTTCAGGTGTTTTTTAGCAAACTCCATGTGGGCTTGCATGTGTCAAGCACTGAGGAGAGGCTTCCGTCGGGCCACTCTGCCATAAAGCCCCGACTGGTGGAGGGCTGCAGTGATGGTTGACTTTCTGCAATTTTCTCCCATCTCCCGACTGCATCTCTTGAGCTCAGCCACAGTGATCTTTGGGTTCTTCTTTACCTCTCTCACCAAGGCTCTTCTCTCCCAATAGCTCAGTTTGGCCAGACGGCCAGCTCTAGGAAGGGTTCTAGTCATCCCAAACATCTTCCATTTAAGGATTATGGAGGCCACTGTGCTCTTAGAAACCTTAAGTGCAGCAGAATTTTTTTTTTGTAACCTTGGCCAGATCTGTGTCTTGCCACAATTCTGTCTCTGAGCTCTTCAGGCAGTTCCTTTGACCTCATGATTCTCATTTGCTCTGAGATGCACTGTGAGCTGTAAGGTCTTATATAGACAGGTGTGTGGCTTTCCTAATCAAGTCCAATCAGTATAATCAAAACACAGCTGGATTCAAATGAAGGTGTAGAACCATCTCAAGGATGATCAGAAGAAATGGACAGCACCTGCGTTAAATATATGAGTGTCACAGCAAAGGGTCTGAATACTTAGGAACATGTCATATTTCAGTTTTTCTTTTTTAATAAATCTACAAAAATGTCAACAATTCTGTGTTTTTCTGTCAATATGGGGTGCTGTGTGTACATTAATGAGGAAAAAAAATGAACTTAAATGACTTTAGCAAATGGCTGCAATATAACAAAGAGTGAAAAATTTAAGGGGGTCCGAATAGTTTCCGTCCCCACTGTATATATATATATATATATATATATATATATATATATATATATATATATATATATATATATATATATATATATATATCCTGTGCATACAGTTTAGCTATATCTGACTGCAGGCTGTTCCTGGTGTACTCTTTCTAATATACTTCTGGCAGGCAGGTTGTTCAGGTTAGGGTGGTGGTGCCCTACACCAAAAATATTGTTGGAAGCTAGCATCATCAAGATTGAGGAGGACTAGGATAGTCACACAGCAAAGGCAGTCTTCAAGGGATCCCACATCCATAGAAAAATCAATCAGTTACATCAGCATCAGGTGTTTAATAGCTGCTGCTGATCCAAGACTGAGTGATTTTTATGAATGTAAGCCTGTCAACGGAGTCTGTGGACAGGCGCTCTCTATGATCCGTTACAAACCCTCCAGCAGCACTGAATGTGAGTTCAGAAAGAACGCTGGATGCAGGACAGGCCAGTAGATCAATTGCATATTGAGCTAGTTCTGGCCAGTGATCCATCCTCAAGACCCAGTAACCCAGTGGATGCTCTGTTTGAAAGGTCTCCAAGTCTGCTCTTGCCCCTAGATATTCCTGCACCATGTATGGTTGCTTTAACTGATCAGACCTTGGTGCTGAGGACTGAAAAATTGTCTAAAGGCATCGGTCAGCTGGCCACCTTCTCCACTGCTCTTCCTCTGACTGAACAAAGCCTCAGCAAGACGTTGTCCAGCACCAGGAAATTGTAACTTCACAGGGTCTGGAAATGCATTGCACAAACCTTTCTTCAAGGCCTCCTGAAGATGTTTCATCCTCTGCTCCCTCTGCAAAGGCAGGATCAGTTCTGCAACCTTACCCTTGTAACATGGATTAAGAAGGGCTGTCAGACAGTAATGATCCCTCTCATTGATACCACGAATCCTAGGGTCCTTACGCTGCATGGCCTCCCTGATTCTGCAAAGCCTGTGAAAATTTGCAGAGTCATTCGATTCTGAGTCCTCTGGGTCACTAAGGATCACATGATCCGTAGCAACCTCCTCCCAGCCACGTACAACTCCTTGGATTTCTGGGGACTGAAAACCATCCCTTGAAGACTGATGCTGAGTGTTATCCTCCACGTCCATGCTGACACAATCCTCCTCCTCTTCTTCCTGTGTGTTTGGCGGGCCTGCAAGTATAATATCTGGATAAATGGGGCCTTGAGAGGTAAGGAAGTCCCTCTCTTCCTCCCGCTGTTCTGCCTCAAGTACCCTGTCCATTATTCCATGAAGCGTGTGCTCCAACAGGAAGACAAGAGGGACAGTATCACTGATGCATGCATTGTCACTGCTCACCATCCTCGTGGCCTCATCAAATGGTGACAGGACAGTGCATGCATCCTTGATCAGTAGCCACTGGTGTGGCGAAAAGAAGTCAAGCTCCCCTGACCCTGTCCTGTTGCCATACTCACACAGGAACTCATTGATGGCCCTCTGCTGCATGTGCAGCTGCTGCAGCATTGCCAACATTGAGTTCCACCTGGTGGACATGTCACAAATGAGGCGGTTGGTGGACAGGTTGCATTCCCTTTTAATGTCAGCTAGCCGAGGACTGGCAATGTACGACCGTTGGAAATGACCACAGACTTTTCTGGCCTGCCTCAGGAGATCTTGTAAGCCTGAGTACCTGCTCAAGAACCGCTGCACCACCAAATTCAGGATGTGTGCCAAACATGGAACATGGGTCAAGTGTCCCTGTCAGAGGCCGGAGAGAAGGTTGGTGCCATTGTCGCAAACAACCATTTCTGGCTGAAGCTGGCATGGCGTCAACCACCTCTGAGCCTGCCCCTGCAGAGCTGACAGAATCTCTGCCCCAGTGTGGCTCCTGTCCCCTAAGCAGTAGTTTAACCTTAAACTACATAGAGGGTTCTTTACTGTAAGAGCGGCAAGGATGTGGAATTCCCTTCCACAAGCGGTGGTCTCAGCAGGGGGCATCAATAGTTTCAAGAAACTATTAGATAAGAACCTGAACAACATATGTACAATGTAATACTGACATATAATCACACACATAGGTTGGACTTGATGGACTTGTGTCTTTTTTCAACCTCACCTACTATGTAACTATGTAACTCATGCACCGCATGGCATCTTTTTGCCTGAGTGCTTGCATAGCCCCTTTAACGCTTACGGAGCACCGCTGGTTCAGAGAACAAATCTGCAGAAGAGGCCATAGAGGAAGAAGAAGAGGAGGGGGTGGAGGAGAGAGCTGTGGCAGAATCACCGCTAGCATTTTGGAGGTGTGGTGGTGGAACAAGCTCCAGCAATACTGAACCCTGTCCTGCAACCTTCCCAGCTGCCAGCAGAGTTACCCAGTGCGCCGTGAGGGAAAGGTAACATCCCTGCCCATGCCTGCTAGACCATGAGTCAGCGGTAATATGAACCTTAATGACCGCCCTGTCCAACAAGGCCAAAACATTGCCTTCCACATGCCGGTAGAGAGCCACAATGGCCTTCCGTGAAAAGAAATGGCATTTTGGAACCTGCCACTGAGGTACAGCACATTCTACAAATTCACAAAAGGGGACAGAGTCTACCAGCTGAAAAGACAGCAGTTGCAGTGCTAGAAATTTGGCCAAGCTAGCATTTAGACACTGAGCATGTGGATGGCTGGGACCGAATTTCTTTTTACGGGTAGGGAAATATGCCTGCTAAAATCAGATGGTGGTGTACTGCTAGCAGATTGGTTGCAAGTACTTGGGACACCTATTGCTATACCTTCATTCCTCTCAGTGCAGGTTTTCAAGAGGACTGGAAGTATAGTAGGGTTGGAGATTCCCAGATGAGGAGCAAGGAGAAGTCAGCCTTTTTCTTTGATGTGGGTCTTTCATGTGCTGTTGCCAATGGACTTGTTGCCTTATGAGTTTATATGAAATCTACATTAATAGCTGTAAAATATTGGAATTATGAATATATTTAATTTAGCTTTTATCTATGTATCGATGGTAGACCAGATAAGCCAGTGTCTAGGCTTGTGTATACAAACAATGGGATCCAAACCTCATTGTTTTACACATACTCACTTCAAAGGATCCCATGCTGGGATATGCAATGAAGGGAGGCCAACCCGTAATCAATACTTAACTTCCCGGGAAGATTCAAGTTAAGCTCCTGCTCAGAATAGTCACAAGGATTTGCATTAAAGGGGGCTGACTTGTGCAAAGTATAGGGATTGGAGCTGTAGCCAGTCTTTAACCAGGAATAGGGAAGCTCACCAAGTAGAGCCACGCTATGCCAACCAATGAGGCATCAGCATGTAATGATATACACAGACTAGATGGGAGGGAAACACACACTTTTATGGGAGCGCAACCATCAGAATGGAACCTTGGTGCAAAGGGTATCTATGGGAAAGGTCTGCATTTTACTTGTAACTAAATATGTTTGTAGATGAATGTTTTCAGGAATTTACTCTGTGTTCCTTCATGTAATTCTCTTATTTTAACCTAATATTTTCTTCCTTGGTGTAGACTATAGATAGATGGTTGTGTATTAGATAGACTTTCAACTACTCACCAATAAATGTTGTAATGTGTTAAAGCGTTTACTCGTGGTCAAAGAACTCTCATTTAATCCAAATCATATCTGAGAGATATTAAATCTGAAATATAGTATACGGGAAAAAGACTGCATGGGAGGTCTTCATATGTCTGGTCAAGCATGTGGTGCCCAAGCAGCTGCTGTTGTGGCCATGCTTGATCTGCTTCAGACATAGGTTGCAAACAGCAACAGTGCGATCTGCTGCACACGTGTCCAAAAAGGCCCACACCAAGGAACTTTTCAAAATCAGTGGGGAGTCAGCAGCGCCCTGCACCTGCGGAGCTCTGCGGTGTGATGCAGTATGGTGGCTGCCCTTAAGCTTCCCCCTAGAGAACACCCTGCCTCATCATCCTCTCCCTCCTTGTCACTGGAGCAAACTTGGCACTATGCTTAAGCTGGGGGAACATGACTGCCAGTTTCTTGTCCTTCTTGGGCACCCCCTCTCTCTAGGCTCACGTTACTCCCTACCTCAACCTGGAAACCAACATTTTCCTGCCCCTGTTTAACAGGGCCATGTAATTACAATTTTTGATCTAATATTTCACAGCAGGGCCCGTTCTGTGCCCACCAAGAGTATCTGTGAGGGGTTACAGTGTTCTGGTACTCCTTCCCTAGCCCCACCATGTCCTCCTGGGGAGTCCCCCGAACTGTTTGACCACAGTGTTGGGTACATGCTCCAGGAGGGTGCCCAGCATTTTGAAGGCTCCGATGATGGTACCCAGCTAGAGGAAGGCAGTAACGTGAGCCCAGAGAGAGGGGGTGCCCAAGAAGGACAGCAATCTGGCAGTCATGTTCCCCCAGCTGCAGCATACTGCCAGCTTTGCTCCAGTGATGAGGAGGGAGGGGATGATGAGCAAGTCACTGACTCCACGTGGGTGCCTGATAGGAGAGAGGAGGAGGAGGGGGAGGAGGAGGAGGCACATCTCTAACGAGGCAGGATGCCCTCAAGGGGCCAGCTTAAGGTCAGCACACCAACTGCATCACACTGCAGAGCTCCGCTGCTGTCTCTGTGCGTTATTCCAAAAGTTCTTTGGTGTGGGCCTTTTTTGAGACGAGTGTATCAGATCACACCGCTGCTATTTGCAACATATGTCTCAAGGGTATCTCGCATGGCCAAAACATCACCCTCTTGGGCACCACATGCTTGACCAGACATATGTCGATCTGCCATGCAGTTCGTTGGCAAGCGTACCTAAAAGACCCACACCAAAGAACAAAGCAGACCTTTTCTTACTCCTCATCAGCTGGGATCTCCAACCCCACTATACCTTCAGTCCTCTCTGAAACCTGCACTGAGAGGAATGAAGGTGTAGAATTAGGTGTGTCACAGCCAACTACTTGCGGGCAGTCTGCTATCGGTACACCAACATCAGATTGTATTAGGCAAATTTCCCTGCCCCAGCTGCTGCACCGCCAAAAGAAGTTCACTCCCAGCCATCCACATGCCCAGCAGTTGAATGCTAGCTTGGATAAATTGCTAGCACTTCAACTGCTGCCTTTTCAGTTGGTAGACTCTGCCCCCTTCCGTGAGTTTGTGGAATGTGCGGTTCCTCAGTGGCAGGTTCTCAAATGCCACTTTTTCTCATGGAAGGCAGATCCGACTCTCTACCGGCATGTGGAAGGCAATGTCTTGGCCTCGCTGGACAGGGCGGTCAGCAGTAAGGTGCATATTACCGCTGACTTATGGTCCAGCAGGCATGGACAGGGACGTTACCTATCTTTCTACTAGTGGTGATTCTGCCACACCTCTCTCCTCTACCCCTCCTCTTCTTCTTCCTCCATGGCCTCTTCCTGTGCTGATTTGTCCCCAGAACCAGCGGTGCTCCGTAGGCGTTCAAGGGGCTACACAAGCATGCAGGCAAAAAGATGCCATGCGGTGCTTGAGCTGGTGTGCTTGGGGGGCAGGAGCCACACTGGGGCAGAGATTATGTCAGCTCTGCAGGGGCAGGTTCAGAGGTGGTTGATGCCATGCCAGCTTAAGCCAGGAATGGTGGTTTGCGACAATGGCACCAACCTCCTCTCCTCCCTCCGACAGGGACAACTTACCCATGTGCCCTGTTTGGCTCATGTCCTTAACTTGGTGGTGCAGCAGTTCTTGGGCAGGTACCCAGGCTTACAGGATGGCCTGAGGCAGGCCAGGAAAGTCTGTGTGCATTCCCGTCGGTCATATAATGCTAGTGCTCGGCTGGCAGACCTCCAAAAGGAATTTAACCTGCCCAAGAACCTCCTAATCTGTGACATGCCCACCAGGTGGAACTCAACATTGGCCATGCTTCAGCGACTGCACACGCAGCAGAGGGCCATCAATGAGTACCTATGCAACTATGGCCCCAGGACAGGGTCAGGGGAGCTTGTTTTTTTTCCCCACGCCAGTGGGCCATGATCAGGGATGCATGCACTGTCCTGTCACCATTTGAGGAGGCCACGAAGATGGTGAGCAGTGACAGTGCATTCATCAGTGACACTGTCCCTCTTGTCCACCTGTTGGAGCACACGCTGCATGGAATAATGCACAGGGCACTTGTGGCAGAACAGAGGCAGGAAGAGGAGAACTTCCTTACCTCTCAAGGCCTCCTTTATCCAGACAGTGTTCCTGCGTGCCTGCTGATCACACAGGAAGAGGAGGAGGAGGATTGTGTCAGCATGGAGGTGGAGCCTGGCACTCAGCATCAGCAGCAGTCTTCAAGGGATCATTTACAGTCCCAAGAAACCCATGGACTTGTATGTGGCTGAGAGGAGGTTGCTGTGGATCATGTCGTCCTTAGTCACCCAGAAGTTAATATAGAGTTCCCTGATAGGGGCTGGGATGGAGCCATACTTTGAGGAGAGATTATTTAAGTAGCCAGGTGAAAGTGGCTGGCTTCTAAAGGTGAACACATGGAGGAGAGGTAAGCTGACAGACAAAGATTACTGCATAACCATGACAGCTTTGTTCACTCAGAGGAAGAGCAGTGGAGAAGGTGGCCGGATGACCGATGCCTTTAGACAATTTTTCAGTCCTCAGCACCAAGGTCTGATCGATTCAAGCAACCATTGCCAGCATCTGCATTACTTGGTGCAGGAATATCTAGGGGCAAGAGCAGACTTGGAGACCTTTCCAGCAGAGCATCCACTGGGTTACTGAGTCTTGAAGATGGACCACTGGCCAGAACTTGCTCAATATGCAATTGATCTACTGGCCTGCCCTGCATCCAGCGTTCTTTCTGTAACAGATCATAGAATGCGCCTGTCCACAGACTCCCTTTGATAGGCTCACATTCATAAAAATGAATCAGTCTTGGATCAGCAGCAGCTATCAAGCACCTGATGCTGATGTAACTGATTGATTTTTTTATGGATGTGGGATCCCTTGAAGACTGCCTATGCTGAGTGACTATACTATTCCTCCTTAATCTTGATGATGCTAGCTTCCAACAATATTTTTGGTTTGGCACCACCACCCCTGCCTAAGGCCTAATTTTTCTGTCCCTGTTTAACAGGGGCATGTAATTACAATTTCTGATCTAATATTTCACAGCAGGGCCCGTTCCTGGGCCCAACAAGAGTATCTGTGAGGGGTTACAGTGTTGTGGCACCACCACCACCAAAGGCCCAATTATTCTGCCCCTGTCCCAGCAGCAGAAAAAAAGGACAAGCATGCCCCACGGCCACCTGCAGAAGATGCACCATGTCCATGACCAGCACTGTGGACTGTAGACACAGAGCCTGCTTGTCCTCTTTTAGTGGCCTGTGAGCGTCTGCCTCTCCTTGGTGGCCTTCCGGACATGATGGGGATTTTCCTTTGCAACACCACACTACACTGTATTGTGTACACCACCAGAAAAGTAGTAGCAACTGCACTATGGGTGCACGGTATTGTGTACACCACCAGAAATCTAATAGCAACTATGGGTGTACTTTATGTATTGTGTACTGTGTACACCACCAGAAAAGTAGTAGCAACTGCACTATGGGTGCACGGTATTGTTTACACCAACAGAAGTGTAATAACAACTATGGGTGTACTGTATTGTGTACACCACCAGAAAAGTAGTAGCATATATATATTAAATATATAATAATATATATATATATATATATTAAATACACTGCAGCTAACTGAATCAGCTGCCTGCCAGAAGTATATTAGAAAGAGTACACCAGGAACAGCCTGCAGTGAGATATAGCTAAACTGTATGCAGTAGATATATATATATACGAGATTATCTGTATATATAATGGAAAATTGTTATCACTTACCGTAATTTTCCTTTTCCTGGCCCATCTGTGTACAAGACTATCTGTATATATATATATATTCAATACACTGCAGATAACTGAAGACTGCAGATAACTGAATCACCTGCCTTCCAGAAGTATATTGGAAAGAGTACACCAGGAACAGCTTGCAGTGAGATATAGCTAAACTGTTTGCAGTGGATATATATATATATATATATATATATATATATATATATATATATATATATATATATATATATATATATATATATATATATATATATATATATATATTCACTGCAGATAACTGAATCAGCTGCCTGACAGAAGTATATTAGAAAGAGTACACCAAGAACGGCCTGCAGTGATATGTAGCTAAACTGTATGCAGTGGATATATATATATATATATATATATATATACAAGACTATCTGTATTATTATTTTTATTATTATTATACAGGATTTATATAGCGCCGACAGTTTACGCAGCGCTTTACAACATTAGGGCAGACAGTACAAGTACAATACAATTCAATACAGGAGGAATCAGAGGGCCCTGCTCGTTAGAGCTTACAATCTAGGAGGGAGGGTCAAGTTATACAAAAGGGTAATAGCTGTGGGGAATGAGCTAATGGAGAAAATAGTGCAGTTGTTAGATGGAGGCAGGATAGGCTTCTCTGAAGAGGAAAGTTTTCAGGGATCGCCTAAAAGTGGATAAATTTGGAGACAGTCTGACAGATTGGGGTAGGGAATTCCAGAGGATGGGCGAGGCTCAGGAGAAGTCCTGGAGGCGGATATGGGAGGAGGTGATGAGGGAGCTAGAGAGCAGGAGATCTTGGGAGGAACGGAGATGGCGTTTAGGTTGGTATTTTGAGACTAGGTTAGTGATGTAGCTGGGGGCACAGTTGTGGATGGCTTTGTAACTTATTGTTAGTATTTTGAATTTAATTTGTTGGGTGAGTGGTAGCCAATGGAGGGATTGGCAGAGAGGGGTAGCAGACACTGAGCGGTTTGTAAGGTGGATGAGTCTGGCAGCAGCATTCATGATGGACTGAAGGGGGGAGAGTCTATTTAAAGGCAAGCCAATGAGGAGTGAGTTGCAGTAGTCAAGGTGAGAGATAACCAGGGAGTGAATCAGGAGCTTTGTGGTTTCACTGGTTAGAAAGGGACGTAGTTTAGAGATGTTGCGGAGGTTGAGGCGGCAAGCTTTGGAAAGTGATTGGATGTGGGGCTGAAAGGAAAGTTCAGAATCTAGGATAACACCTAGCACCCTGACATGTGGGGACAGGTGGATGGTTTTGCCATTGCTCTTCACAGAGAAGTCAGGGGAAGAGGCACGTGGGGGAGGAAATATTATAAGCTCGGTTTTGGACAAGTTGAGTTTGAGGAAGTGGTGTGAAATCCATACTGATATGTCTGTTAGTAAGTTAGTGATGCGTGAGGAGACCGATGGAGTGAGTTGAGGGGTGGAGAGATAGATTTGTGTGTCATCAGCATAGAAATGATATTGAAAGCCATGAGAGGCTATCAGCTGACCCAGGGAAGAGGTGTAGATTGAAAATAAAAGAGGTCCAAGAACAGAACCTTGGGGGACCCCGACAGAGAAGGGAAGAGGAGTGCAGGAAGTAGAATTGTAAGTGACACTGAAGGTGCGTTGGGATAGGTAGGATAAGAGCCACTGAAGAGCACAGTCACGGAGACCGAGGGAGTAAAGTTTTTCGAGGAGGAGGGGGTGGTCAACCGTGTCAAAGGCAGCTGAAAGATCCAGAAGTAGGAGTACAGAATAGTGTCCGTTGGTTTTTGCAGTTAGTATGTCATTTGTGAGTTTTAAAAGAGCAGTTTCTGTGGAGTGTTGAGGGCGAAATCCAGATTGAAGGGGATCAAGAAGGTTGTTTTTAATGAGGTGGTCACTCAGTTGGTTGTAAACCAGGCGTTCAAGGAGTTTAGAGGAAAAGGGGAGCAAGGAGATAGGGCGTAGGTTGTTAAGATTGGTGGGGTCCAAGGACAGTTTTTTGAGTATGGGAGTGACCAGTGCATGTTTTAGAGCATCGGGGAAGACGCGAGAGGTGAGGGAGAGATTGAAGATGTGGGTTAGAGAGTGTAGGATGGGGTCAGAGGGTGACCGTAGCATTTGAGAGGGAATAGGGTCCAGGGGACAGGTGGTTAGGTGGGCAATAGAAAGGAGTTTAGCAACTTGGTCTGGAGTAGCAGATTTGAATAGGGGGAGTGTCAGTTGTATCTGTTGACATGGAGTCTTAGCTGGGGGAGATACCTGTAAAGTGGAGATTTCATCACGGATTGTATCAATCTTGTTTTTGAAGTGATTAGCGATTTCCTGGGCAGTGAGTAAGTCAGTGGGGGGAGGCGGTGGAGGACAAAGTAGAGAGTTGAAGGTAGAGAAGAGTTTACGGGGATTGGATGAGAAGGTGTTAATAAGAGTTGTAAAATAGGTTTGCTTGGCAGTGTGGAGGAAAGAATAGTATTTTTGGAGGGCAGATTTGTATTGGTTGAAGTCTTTGAGAGACATAGTCTTGTGCCACAGACGCTCAAGAGCGCAACTACGTTTTTTGAGAATTTTAGTGTCATCTGTTTGCCAGGGTTGTAGGGGTCGAGGCCTGATTCTTCGTGTAGTGAGGGGAGCGAGTTTGTCCAGGGTTGAGGACAGAGATTTATTGTAGATGGATATGGCTTGGTTGGGGCAGGACAGGGGAGAGATTTTGTCATAGAGGTGGTTGGTAGCAGAATGGAGGAGAGAGGAGTTGAAGTTGCGAAAGTTTCTACGGGTGATGGTTAGGCGAATGGAGGGAAAGGTGGTGGAAGACAGGGGGGGAGAGAAACTAATAAGGTGGTGGTCGGAGAGAGGAAAAGGATTGTTTGAGAAGTTGCATGGAGTGCATAGGTAAGAGAATACAAGGTCAAGGGTGTTGCCATCAGAGTGAGTAGAAGCCTGTACCCATTGCTTCAGGTCAAATGAAGAGGTTAGACTAAGAAGTTTAGAAGTAGCAGGAGTGTTTGTATTAGCAGGTATGTTGAAATCACCGAGAAGGATTGTGGGAATTTCCGAAGAGAGAAAGTAGGGTAGCCAGGTAGAAAACTCATCAAGGAAAGTCGATAATGGTCCAGGGGGCCGGTAGATCACAGCAATTCTTAGGGAAGTAGGAGAGAATAGACGTATACAGTGGGCTTCGAATGATGAGAGTGAAAAAGAGGGAGGAGGGTGAATAACCTGGAAGGTGCTCTGGGGGGATAGGAGGAATCCCACTCCACCTCCCTTGCGTCCATTAGGCCTGGGGGAGTGAGTCCAGTGAAGGCCACCCTGGGAGAGGGAGGCAGGAGAAGGGGTGTCATATTCGTGGAGCCAGGTTTCTGTGAGAGCAAGTAGATTAAAGGAATTAATGACAAAGAGGTCATGAACAGCAGTGAGTTTGTTGCAGACAGAGCGGGCGTTCCAGAGGGCGCAGGAGAGGGGGAGGCTGGTGTTGGCAAGAAGAGGAATGGAGACTAGATTGTGTAGATTGCGACTACTGCCAGAGGGTGTAGGGTGAAGAGTGTGTTGGGCACAGTTAAATAAAGGGGGCCCAGGGTTTGGGGAAATATCTCCAGCGATTAGGAGAAGCAGAAGAGTGAGGGAGGTAATATGAGAATATGATTTGTATGAGGGGACATGCTTCAGTATCCTGGGGGGTGTGTTAGCAAGTGGGCTTAGAGTTATAAAGAGGTGATGAGTGCAGTAATAGGGGGAGGGGAGAAGTGAGGGTGATATGTACAGATTGTGGGGTGGAGCAGAGGGATGTAGAAAAGAGAGTTTGAGGAGAGAGGCAGCAATTGTGAAAAGGAGGAGAGGTAAAGAGTGCATGTTTCAGAGAGGAAGATGATAAAATTTGGAAATGGGGTCACCTGTAGTCTTTTATAGTTAGCTTTGTGCAAATCGCTGAAGTGCAAGAGCAGAAGTGCCACTTATTTAAAGAACCCACTTCTTTGGAAGAACCCCTGTATGTGCAGCCCCCTGTATGTGTTCCCCTGTAAGGAAGGCCTTGTTTTTATACTGTGTGTTGGGTGTGGGTTGAATCTGGCAATTAATCAATTAGGAGGGCATATTAGCAACACAGCTAGCAGGGCATAACTTTCACACCACAATCAAACTGCAAGGGGACTAAAAGGCCAAAATTGTAAAGATAAGGCAACCCATAATTTAGGTAAGACTTAATGGCTAAATAAACATTGAAATAATGTGAGCATGGCTACAGATGGAGTTGAAACAGTGGTGACAAACAGATTTACCAAATAAGCTTTTTTGCAGTCATGCAATATTCAGTTTTAGGGTATGTGGAGATATAAACGCAGGTTTACCAAATAAGCTTTTTTGCAGTCATGCAATATTCAGTTTTAAGGTATGTGGAGATATAAACGCAGGTTTACCTGTGAAGAGAGAAGAAGATGTTCAGATGGATGGTGCAAGAGCAGAAGTGCCACTTATTTAAAGAACCCACTTCTTTGGAGTATATATATCTGTATGTATATATATATATATATATATATATATATATATATATATATATATATATATATATATATATATATATATATATATATATATATATATATATATATATTAAAATATATTAAATATACTGCAGGTAACTAAATCAGCTGCCTGCCAGAAGTATATTAGAAAGAGTACACCAGGAACGGCCTGCAGTGAGATATAGCTAAACTGTATGCAGTGGATATATATATATATATATATATATATATATATATATATTTATGGTTGGAGCCCTATGTCCGATATGGACATGGATAACATTTGTATTTAACATAAAACTTTCCATCAGAAATAGACCTGGAAGTGTGGACTTACCATATGAAATGGACCTGAAAGTGTGCCTTGGTCTGCTGGTCGGTATGCCAAAATAAGGGGCCATACCCTAGTTTAAGAAATGATTATTCTGTAGAGAGAAATGAATGAAATTAATGAATGAAATGAATGCCTTGAAATGGGGATGGGAGGGTGGGTATCGTGCACAGGAAACCGGCAAGCACCACAGGTGAGCGGGCTGCTTAAATACCCCCGGGCTCCTCCCATAAATTCAGGCCACTATACTGGCCTTCCTACTTATGGTTGGAGCCCTATGTCCGATATGGACATAGATAAAATTTGTAGTTAACATAAAACTTACCATCGGAAATAGACCTGGAAGTGTGGACTTACCATATGAAATGGACCTGAAAGTGTGCCTTGGTCTGCTGGTCGGTATGCCAAAATAAGGGGGCAAAAACATTCAGGTAGAGGTGTAGTTTTATTAGTTTTGGCTTTATTTATTTTAGCAAGTTTGGTGAATTCTTGTGCCGTTTCCACCTAAGGAGTGGGGACGTACCGGGCGAGGTAGGCAGAGTTTCACCTGCTAAGTCTCTTAATGACGTGGTCTGGGATCCATGCCGAAATGCTGCCAAGGCTGCCCCAATACTAAAGAGTGACCGCAGTACTGACTGGGGTCGAGGTGTAGGCAGCGTAGAAGAACCCCCAGGTGTTTGATGAACTGGCAGGCACACGAGGGTTGCACGAAAAGGTAATAGGGGACTAGAGTTTGAGTGTTCCGGTAGGAGTGACAGTAGGCGGTCGAGTATGGTTACTGGCCACCGGACGTTGTTTATTTTAAAGAGATGGATGTTTATCCTGGAGCTTGATTGCTGGGTTTTGGACACTGCAAGGTGGAGGATGAAATGGTGTTGGCAGCGAGCCAACTACACAGAACCTGGCCTGCGGGATTGCTGCGGGTGAACTTGCTGGGCCGCCAGAACCCGTGCTAGGCTAAGTAAATGGCTGCTTGTATGACCAAACTGGGGAGAAGGCCAAATAGCGAACTGGTTAATATAGTAGACATGTCCCAGAAGATGGCAGCCTGGAACGAACGTGCAGTGGACATTAAACTGGTATTGCAAAGATAATTACACCAGCCTGCGCAGGAAGGACATAACAGAGCGATGCGGACCTGGCTTCATTAAGAGGCTCGCCTCGGACCGGATGTCGGTGGCAAGCCACGGCCTGTCCTGTCCAGATAAGACCCTAGAGTTAAGCGGCTGGCATGACCGGGTGTAGCTTGAAGAGGGAGGAAGTCAGAGTAAACCTGGGGTTTAGGAGTGTCTCTGGGGGCCATGTACTTGTAAACCGATGATGGCCAAAAATTGCCGCGATGCCTGTGGTGGCTGTGGCATCTGTCACTACCTGGGGTGACAAGGGCGACGTAGATGGTATAATCATTGATACACCGATCCACGTAGTACGTGACCTTCCGACATTGTTAGGTCCGCATTCTCAGGAAAGACTGCAGCTACTTCTTAGTACACACCCGTGTATGGGTAAAGTCTTGGGGAACTAACCTGATACGGGTCAGCTTGTCAAGGGGGAGGCTGGCCTGCGTGGAGTTTGTTAATTCTGAGGAGGTTATTGTAGACCTCGGTCCCGGATTGTTGAGTTTTTAGAGACTACAAGCTGAAGGACATAATGGTATTACTAGCGAGTCAAGTGGTGTCTACATAGTACCTGGCTGCCTGTGCCAGTAAAAGTGAATTTGTTAGGCCGTAGAAACCACAGAGGGCCAGGTAGATGGCTGCTTGTATGACTAGACTGGGGAATGTCTGAGGTTTTGACATGTCCCTGAAGATGGCAGTTGTGATGGGCAAGCGTTTGCCGTTAGCTATGGGCTAATGCTTCTGGACGCCACGTAGAAAGGATCCTACTGTATGAGCCGTAAACACAGATGACTTTCTGGGGTCCTGTAAGTGCAAGAAATGCTGGATGCTGGCTAGGTATAGCCTGATAGTGTTATGAGGAGCCAGCTGTGTGTGGCAATACAATACCTGGTGCGGGATGGAACCTGAACTCAACTGACCTAAGCGAGAAATGATACAGAAATTGATGAGTGGCTCGTATGAAGATGCCACTGGAGACAACTGGCCGATTAAGTGCCACTGAAGAGTGATGTGTGACTGATTGTGTGCCACTGGAAATGTGTTTGTACTGATTGCAAAAAGTCATGCTAAGATGCGAGCCCTGCAATGATTGCAAGAGTTTTGCTTAAATACGTGCTTGCAACAATTGCCAGGGAGTTTGTGTCAATGGAGATGTGTTTGCCGTGACTGCGAGAAGTCCGTATTACTGCATGTGCTTGCACGGACTGCAAGGAGTTATACCTGGATGCGTGTTTGTAAGGTTACAAAAGTTGTGTTTGGATGCGTGCTTGCTATGATTGCAAGAAGTTATGCTTGGGTGTGTCCCTGCAACATTTGCAAGAAGTTGTGACTGGATGCGTGCTTGCAATGATTGCAAGAAGTTATGCTTGGATGCATGCTTGCAACGTTTGCAAGAAGTTATGCTAAGATGCGTGTTTTGTAATGATTGTAAGATTTGTGCTTGAATGTGTGCTTACAACGATTGCAAGGGGGTTCCTGTCGCTGTAGATGTGTTTGTAGTGACTGTGAAAAGTTCGTATTGCTGCATGTGCTTGCAAGACTGCCAGAGTAAAGCTTGGATGTGTGCTTGCAATGATTGCAAGAAGTTGTAATTGGATGCATACTTGCAACGATTGCAAGAAGTTTATGCTTGAATGCATGCCTGCAACGTTCGCCAGAAGTTTATGATTGGATGCGTGTTTGCAATGATTGCAAAAAATTGTGCTTGGATATGTGCTTGCAGCGATTGCAAGAAGTTCTGTTTGGATGTGTACTTGCAACAATTGCAAGAAGTCATGATGGGATGTGTGCTTGCAATAATTGCAAGAAGTTATGTTTCGATGTGTGCTTGCAACGAAATGCAAGAAGTTGTGTTTGGATGCGTATTTGCAACGATTGCAAGAAGTTATACTTGGATGTGTGCCGTGACTATGAGGGGGTATAGTAGTGAGGCGAAGGTTTCAACGAATGAATCGGGACCATGACTGAGCTTCGAAGGAAGACGGGGTGTGGCCCCCCACTTTTTTTTTTCACTTGACTGACCTAGAGGGAATGACAGATGACAACCGGTGGAGGGTTTGACTACCTGACTTGAGAGGTAAATTGTAACATGTTTAAGTGACAGGTGCATGACATTAAATAAAATGAGTGAAATGTTTGTGCCATGACAGAGGCACGAATCGGTGTGCCATGACTGCGCCAATGAGGCCAAGCCAACTGGGGCTTGCCGGGATGAATCGATGCCTGACGGATGCCCTAAACTTGAATCGGGGCACGGCATGCAACAACAAAATGAATGAAATGTTTGCCTTAGGGTGAAATGAATGAAAACGTTTCGCCATGACAGAGGCATGAATCGGTCGTGCCGCAGCTGCGACTGACAGCGACCCAGACTCTGGAGCATGTACTGAAATGAGGCAAAAGAAAAAACGCTGGTGCATGCCGGAATACATTGGTGCATCACGGATGTGACTGGATTTGAATTGGGGTGCGGTATGTAATAGTGAAATGTTTGCCCTGGCAAAGGCACGAATTGGTTATGCCGTGACTGATAGCTAACCAAGTTCTGATGCAGGTGTTGGCTGAGGCCGAAACGTTTATTTATTTATTTATACTACTTTATTTTTTTTTCTGTATATATTGTTTTTTTTGTTTTTTATTTATTTATTTATTTATTTTGTATATTATTATTTTTTTTTTTTTCGACTGCGACAAATGACGAGTCGGACTATGGAGTACGAATGAAATGAGGCCAAGACAACTGGGGCGCGCTGGGACGAATCGGTGCATCTCGGATGCTACTGGATTCGAATCGGGGCGCAGTACGTGACAGTGAAATGAGTGAAATGATGAAATGAATGAAATGATTTGTCATGGTAGAGGCACGTGCCATGACAGAGGCACGAGTCGATCATGTCGCAACTGCAACTGACAACGAACCGGACTCTGGAGCATGTCCAGAAATGAGGCCGGGCCTTGGGGCACGCCGTAACGAATCGGTGCATCGAAGATGCGACTGGATTCGAACCAGAGCGCGGTAAGTGCAGGTGTAACCTTTTGTTGCCATGACAGAGGCGCGAATCGATCATGCCGCTGTAGCGACTGACTGCGAATCGGACTCTGGAGCATGTACTGAAATGTGGCCAATACCTGGGGCACGCCGAGACGAATCGGTGCCTTTCCATGCGACTGAATTCGTAATGGAGCGTGATACGTGGCATGATAACCATGACAGAGGTACGAATCGGTGAGTCGAAAGCGACTGATAATGACGTGACTCTGGAGCATGTACTGAAATGAGGCCGTAACTACTGGGGCACACCGGAGCGAATCGGTGCATCTTTAGATGCGACTGGATTCGAATCGGAGCGCGGTACGTGACTGAAATGAAAGAAATGATTCTAAATGGTTTGAAATGTTAGAAATGTATTTAGAAATGTTCAAAAATGAGAAATGATTGGTATCGAACTGACGTGGTTCGATAAGAAATTGCGAATTGCGAATCGCTACGGCTGTTTGCTGACGCCTGGTAATAATTTAGACATGCCTGAAATGAAACGATGTCTATGTCGCGGTGGTTTTTTTCAGATAACGAGAAATGGTAACATAACGATAGTGCGAATGGTATGCATTGCGGTTACGTTCGTGAAATTGCGAGTGACTCGTAAGTTTGATATCACGGTTTAGTGACATGATATCTAACAATGCATAAAAAACAAAGTCCGACGGGACCCTACCTGCAACAGCCAAGCCAGACACGCGGTACGAACTACGAATCGGTAACACGGACTTCGAAACTCTCGAGCACGGAAATTTGCGAAAATGGGAACTTGCGAGACAAGAACTAGCGGACGCTGGCATTCGAATCGTCGGCCTAGTGACGTATATCGCGCACAGGAAACCGACAAGCACCACAGGTGAGCGGGCTGCTTAAATACCCCCCGCGCTCCTCCCATAAATTCTGGCCACCATACTGGCCTTCCTAAATATATATATATATATATATACATACAAGACTATCTATCTATCTATCTATCTATCTATCTATCTATCTATATATATATATATTTATTTATATTTATTTATTTTTTTATTTTATTTTTGTATGTTGTCACTTACCGTAATTTTCCTTTCCTGGCCCATCTGTGTACAAGACTATCTGTATGTATATTATGTATATATATATATATATATATATATATATATATATATATATATATATATATATATACAGTGGCTTGCGAAAGTATTCGGCCCCCTTTAACTTTTCAACCTTTTGCCACATTTCAGGCTTCAAACATAAAGATATAAAATTTTAATTTTTTGTGAAGAATCACCAACAAGTGGGACACAATTGTGAAGTGGAACGAAATCTATTGGATATTTTAAACTTTTTTAGCAATTAAAAAACTGAAAAGTGGTGCGTGCAAAATTATTCGGCCCCTTTACTTTCAGTGCAGCAAACTCACTCCAGAAGTTCAGCAAGGATCTCTGAATGATCCAATGTTGTCCTAAATGACTGATGGTGATAAATAGAATCCACCTGTGTGTAATCAAGTCTCTGTATAAATGCACCTGCTCTGTGATAGTCTCAGGGTTCTGTTGAAAGCGCAGAGAGCATCATGAAGACCAAGGAACACACCAGGCAGGTCCGTAATACTGTTGTGGAGAAGTTTAAAGCCGGATTTGGATACAAAAAGATTTCCCAAGCTTTAAACATCCCAAGGAGCACTGTGCAAGCGATCATTTTGAAATGGAAGGAGTATCAGACCACTGCAAATCTACCAAGACCTGGCTGTCCCTCTAAACTTTCAGCTCAGACAAGGAGAAGACTGATCAGAGATGCAGCCAAGAGGCCCATGATCACTCTGGATGAACTGCAGAGAACTACAGCTGAGGTGGGAGAGTCTGTCCATAGGACAACAATCAGTAGTACACTGCACAAATCTGGCCTTTATGGAAGAGTGGCAAGAAGAAAGCCATTTCTCAAAGATATCCATAAAAAGTCTTGTCTAAAGTTTGCCACAAGCCACCTGGGAGACACACCAAACATGTGGAAGAAGGTGCTCTGGTCAGATGAAACCAAAATCGAACTTTTTGGCCACAATGCAAAACGATATGTTTGGCGTAAAAGCAACACAGCTCATCACACTCAACACACCATCCCCACTGTCAAACATGGTGGTGGCAGCATCATGGTTTGGGCCTGCTTTTCTTCAGCAGGCACAGGGAAGATGGTTAAAATTGAGGGGAAGATGGATGCAGCCAAATACAGGACCATTCTGGATGAAAACCTGTTGGAGTCTGCAAAAGACCTGAAACTGGGACGGAGATTTATCTTCCAACAAGACAATGATCCCAAACATACAGCAAAATCTACAAAGGAATGGTTCACAAATAAACGTATCCAGGTGTTAGAATGGCCAAGTCAAAGTCCAGACCTGAATCCAATCGAGAATATGTGGAAAGAGCTGAAAACTGCTGTTCACAAACGCTCTCCATCCAACCTCACTGAGCTCGAGCTGTTTTGCAAGGAAGAATGGGCAAGAATTACAGTCTCTCGATGTGCAAAACTGATAGAGACATACCCCAAGCGACTTGCAGCTGTAATCGCAGCAAAAGGTGGCTCTACAAAGTATTAACGCAAGGGGGCCGAATAATTTTGCACGCCCCACTTTTCATTTTTTTATTAGTTAAAAAAGTTTAAAAAATCCGAAAGATTTCATTCCACTTCACAATTGTGTCCCACTTGTTGGTGATTCTTCACAAAAAATAAAAATTTTATATCTTTATGTTTGAAGCCTGAAATGTGGCAAAAGGTTGAAAAGTTCAAGGGGGGGCAAATACTTTTGCAAGCCACTGTGTATATATATATATATATATATATATATATATATATATATATTTATATATTTATATCAAATACACTGCAGATAACTGAAGACTGCAGATAACTGAATCACCTGCCTGCCAGAAGTATATTAGAAAGAGTACACCAGGAATGGCCTGCAGTGAGATATAGCTAAACTGTATGCAGTGGGTATATATATATATATATATATATATATATATATATATATATATATATATGTATATATACGAGATTGTCAGAGAACTCACACAGCAAGCACCCGTCTCCATGCAGCAGCTGCCAGTCCTGGTTCCGCTAATGCCATAGTGTGGAACCGTAGCCAAAGACAAATGAGATCCAGGGTGGGTATGCACAATGGCAACCCTATGCGAACGCGAGTGCGCTCGTGCCAAAGCGCTAATGCGCTAACGAGCATGTGCCAATGCACTAAAGTGCTAATGTGCTAATGCGCATACGCGCACGCACATACGCTGGCGTGAATACTGGCACACAGCACCCTATATAACCAGAGAGTCTGTCTAGCATAAGTGCTGGATTGTCTTCAGCTTGTTCCTGTGTTCCTGTTGTTACTCTGCCTGATTGACCTTGTTCCTGAAAACTAAGCTATCTTCTGACATTCTCTTGGATCTCCCCTGCCTGCTGAACCTGCCTCTACCTGCAATACTGACCTTGGCTTGGACTTATGATTACGGCTCTGCCTTCTGATTCTGTACCTCGCTGCCCGTCTGTTGCCAACCTCTGCCTGTTTCTGACTATGGTTTTGCCTTCTAATTTGGTACCCCACTGCCAGCCTGTTGCTGACTCCTGCCTGTTCCCGATTCTGCAGATGATCCTGATCTGGCTCCCGGTGAACAGGTCTGGTAATCAGTTTCCATATCTCCTCAGCAGAGGTTCCTGTATCTCTAAGTTCCAGTCTCCTGCCTGCAGGCACCTGCACCCTTTCGTTGCCCTCGCACTCCCTGTACCCACTACCAGGGGTGTTTAGACCGGAACGGTGCAAGAGGCCACCCTTATCATTTTGGGCTCCGCTGTAAGGTACGTGACAGAGACTATCTGTATATATATATTAAATACACTGCAGCTAACTGAATCACCTGCCTGCCTGAAGCATCTTACAAAGAGCATACCAGGAATAGCCTGCAGTGAGATATAGCTAAACTGTATGCAGTGGATAATGGAAAATTGTTATCACTTACCGTAATTTTCCTTTCCTGACCCATCCTCACATCAGCACATAACGGGTTAACACCTCCTTTGGAGCCCCCAATGACCACATGTTCCAAGCTGAATATAAAAGACAGCCCCTCCCCCAACTAAGATGTTCGATAACTTAGCCTGTGACACGCCACTAGGGAGGGAGTCCTGTGCTGACGTGAGGATGGGCCAGGAAAGAAAAATTAGGGTAAGTGATAACAATTTTCCATTTTCCTGGCCCATTCTCCCGTCAGCACATAACGGGATATACCAAAGCCAATATAGGGTGGGAGAGAACAAAAGAAAAGCTGCTAAAGCCAGAAAGAATTGATCTCTCTTGTCCCAAACTTGCTGGTCGCATATTTAGTTTGTAAGGTTGAATGAAGACCTTCAAGCTAGCCCTTACCTATATCTTCCAAGCAATCCTGGCATAACTGCCCCAAAGGCTGCCACCCCTCTAGTCAAATAGGATTGCAATTGTTTCAGAGCAGAAAAGCATGCTTCCTGCATGCCAATCTAATCACCCTGGTAACCCAAGAGTGGATGACTCTTGAAGGCCTGATGGCTAAATGAAAAGATTGTACACTTTCCTCTTTTGACCAAGTACACTGTTAGTAACTCGACCATGTGTAAGAAAACTGAAGTCTTCCTGTTGTGCACTCAGTGACTCTCATGTGAAAACTCCAGAAAAACTGGGAAGTAGTCCCTCTGAAATTGGATACCACTTTAAAATTGAACTTTGGAGATTGATGTGGTATCCCTATCTCTGGTAAAAAGGAGAAAGAAAAAGCCACCAAAGGGCCCTTGCCAGAAAGTGTTGCAATCTTCAATACCTGTCTGAAGTAGTTACTGTCAGAACTAGTTTTACCGTGAGGTACTTCAATGGAAATTAAACCTATTGGAGCAAAAGGGTGCTCTCAGATCCAAGCCTAATGCCGCGTACACACGACCGGACTTTATGGCATACTTGGTTTGGCGGACTTTTCAACGGACTTAACAATGGACTTTCCGAATGAATGGACTTGCCTACACACGATCAACCAAAGTCTGACGGATTTGTACGTGATGACGTACGACCGGACTAAAACAAGGAAGTTCATAGCCAGTAGCCAATAGCTGCCCTAGCGTCGGTTTTTGTTCATCGGACTAGCATACAGACGAGTGGACTTTTCGACCGGACTCAAGTCTGTCGAAAAGATTTGAAACATGTTTCATTTCTAGGTCCATCAAACTTTTGGGGGCAAAAAGTCTGCTGGAGCCCACACACGATCGAATTGTCCGACGGACTCCGGTCCGCTGAACCAAGTATGCCGTAAAGTCCGCTCGTGTGTACGCGGCATTAGTCCCACAGAGGGAACCAGGATTTCCCTCAAGGTCATATGGATCATCATCTGGAAGAAGCATCTGGTCACTGGCTTTTTCACCCATCTGCAGCCTGTGAAAAGATAAAGTAAAGATCTGTAACTTAAATGGATTTGTATGCCAGACCAACCTCTAGCGCTGACTGTAAAACGTCAAGGATTTTGGCTAGAGCAGGGAACACTGGAGAGAAAGCTTTTGCTGAGCAGACAAAACAGAATTCTTTCATATCCTCTCATATGTAGCGTTCATGGATGATCTTCTGGTCACCAGGGTCTGAACAACCGCAGATGAGAATCCCTGGACCTCTAGTGTAGCCTATTCCATAGCCAGGCTATTAAAAGTAGTCTTATTGTATTGGGGAGCTGTTACTGACCTTGCCATAAAGCATTTCATTTGGCCAGAGACAAAGATCAAACAGAGAATTCCATGGCACTGTGAACCTCTTGTATGATGGAGTCTTTGCATTGGTATCCTGTTGCAAATATCAGAAAAAGACTTTTGGTGTCCCCTTTTTAGGCAATGTAGGCTACTACTGTCTTGTTGTCAACCCCTTGAAAATCTTGAAAAGCTTGCAATGCTAGAAAAAGGCTTTTTTCCATTCAAGATACTTGGGGAGTCTGCGCTTCACCGTGCTCCAATGACCTTGCACTTGTCGCTTCAGATGTTGGACTCCCCAGCCCCAGAGACTGGCATCAGGCTTCAGAATCATCCTATCGCCTGGGCTGAGAGGCATGTCTCCGAAAGAAGCGCAGTGACGATGTCCAAAATTTTAGTTCTTGTTTAATTTGTATAGCCACAAAGATTTTCTGATCCATAGATGGCCCAGCTCATAGGCTAAAGAAGGCAGATTGAAACGTCCTCATGTGCCATCTGGCCCAAAGTACCACCACTGCCAAAAAGATCTTCAAAAAGATTCCTGGGGCTGTGCCAATTCTGTAAAAGGCAGACAAATGGAAGTGACCTCTGGCGACCACAAATCTTACACGCCTCTGGTGTTCAGCATTAGGGATAAGCCAAACACCCCCCTGTTCGGTTCGCACCAGAACATACGAACAGGCAAAACATTTGTTTGAACACGCGAACACCGTTAAAGTCTATGGGACACGAACATGAATAATCAAAAGTGCTAATTTTAAAGGCTTATATGCAAGTTATTGTCATAAAAAGTGTTTGGGGACCTGGGTCCTGCCCCAGGGGACATGGATCAATGCAAAAAAAAGTTTTAAAAATGGACGTTTTTTCGGGAGCAGAGATTTTAATAATGTTTAAAGTGAAACAATAAAAGTGTAATATTCCTTTAAATTTCATACATGGGGGGTGTCTATAGTATGCCTGTAAATGGGCGCATGTTTCCCGTGTTTAGAACAGTCTGACAGCAAAATGACATTTCAAAGGAAAAAAAGTCATTTAAAAACTACGGCCAGTCGAATGATTCCAACTGGTCCTCCTGCTGAACTGTACCTGTGACTGTCTGCATGGATTCCATCTTGAACCTCTCAGTGTATATGAACACATTCCATTTCTTCAAACTGAAACAGGTCAGGAGGCTCCTGCCTTAGGTACTGGAAATCCTGGGGAAAAAGGCCCCCAGAAGATTCTATGTTTTGGCATCACTGGCTTGATGGCAATATAGCAGTATAAAAATTTTGCAAACATTACCTCTTCTGAGATCTGTTCTCCATTGTCCACCCACCTGTCTTCTGGACCCACTGGTCTTTGATTGTTGTCCAAAACCTCCAGTAGGAAGCTACAACCATCTACTTTACTTAGGCCCCCTGGCCCCAACTGGAAGAGACTGGTTGGGCGCACCTTTAAAAGAGACTTTCCAGCCATCTTAGCATCTTGCTCTGGACTTATTTCATATCAAAAGTAACTTTGTAACTTTGAGTTCTACTCTTTCCAGAAACTGTGCCAAATCTTGCAGCTTCCAATGTTGAATGTAATGCCATTTCTGAAGTTAATATATCGAAGTTGCTGGTTGGCAGGCAAAATCTGTCACTGTATAGAGTCTGTGCAAACCTGATGGCCAGATCACCACCGTTTCTCCATTCCAGATGTGTTTCTGCATGAGTGTTTTTAAAGCATTCTACATGCATTTTGCCACTTTCCCGATGTGTTCCTATAAAGAAACAATGCAACCTTCTACTCTTGTTGACGGCATTAGAATGTGCTGTACTGATGTGAATTAAGTAATTGGAATCAAAGTTAAACACTATCCATGCGTTCTTGATGCAGAAATAAAAACGCACTGGACTGCATCTGGTGTGAACAAAGTCCATTGAAAGCAACCAAATTATAAAAAGGCAAAGACACTTGCTGCACCGGACACAAGAAGGCAGCAACCACCCCTGGAAGTGCAGTGCATAAACATGCAGCAGCCATTTTATCCGGATAAAGCTTAGGGAACCAGTTACTGTAAATTGGTCTTCTGACGAGGTCTCTGTCATCCTCCATCAATAAGCGATTTACGCTCTATCATTGTTGGGAAAAGACCATCCTCCAACGAGCAATTTACGCTTTGTCATTATGGGAAAAGACTATCCTCCATCATGAGCGATTTACGCTCTGCCATTATTTGAAAAGGCCATCCTCCATCATGAGCGATTTACGCTCTGCCATTATGGGAAAAGGCCATCCTTCATCAACAATTTATGCTCTGCCATTATGGGAAAAGACCATCCTTCATGAATGAGCCATTTACGCTCTATCGTTATGGGTGTAGCTTGTGGCGTGGATATTTGCAGCATACTTTCTGCTATAGCCACCTTAATAGGTCTTACAATTTTGCACAACCACCATCCTTGTGAGGCATCCTGTGCAATTTCATTGCTCTGCCACTGCAGACTGCATGCAGGCCCAAAATGCACCCTGAGCTTGGCAAGGCATCTTCTATCATGCTGGCATAAACGCATGTGCCAATTTCATGGATTCTGTCCCTTCACAGGGTAAGTGGTAGGGATGAGCTTCGAGTTCGGGTCGAACTCATGTTCGACTCGAACATTGGCTGTTCGCAAGTTCGCCGAACAGCGAACAATTTGAGGTGTTCGCGGCAAATTCGAATGCCGCGGAACACCCTTTAAAAGTCTATGGGAGAAATCAAAAGTGCTAATTTTAAAGGCTTATATGCAAGTTATTGTCATAAAAAGTGTTTGGGGACCTGGATCCTGCCCCAGGGGACATGTATCAATGCAAAAAAAAGTTTTAAAAACGGCCGTTTTTTCAGGAGCAGTGATTTTAATAATGCTTAAAGTCAAACAATAAAAGTGTAATATCCCTTTAAATTTCGTAGCTGGGTGGTGTCTATAGTATGCCTGTAAAGGGGCGCATGTTTCCCGTGTTTAGAACAGTTTGACAGCAAAATGACATTTCGAAGGAAAAAACCCATTTAAAACTATCTGCGGCTATTGCATTGCCGACAATACACATAGAAGTTCATTGATAAAAACGGCATGGGAATTCCCCACAGGGAAACCCCGAACCAAAATTAAGAAAAAAAAATTACGTGGGAGTCCCCCTAAATTCTATACCAGGCCCTTCAGGTCTGGTATGGATATTAAGGGGAACCCCGGCCAAAATTTTTTAAAAAATGACGTGGGGTTCCCCCTAAATTCCATACCAGGCAGGCCGCAGGAAAAGCGGGGGGGACGAGAGTGCGGCCCCCCCTCCTGAATCGTACCAGGCCACATGCCCTCAACATTGGGAGGGTGCTTTGGGGTAGCCCCCCAAAACACCTTGTCCCCATGTTGATGAGGACAAGGGCCTCATCCCCACAACCCTGGCCGGTGGTTGTGGGGGTCTGCGGGCGGGGGGCTTATCGGAATCTGGAAGCCCCCTTTAACAAGGGGACCCCCAGATCCCGCCCCCCCCCCTGTGTGAAATGGTAAGGGGGTACTTACCCCTATCATTTCACTAAAAAACTGTCAAAAATTTTAAAAATGACAAGAGACAGTTTTTGACAATTCGTTTATTTAAATGCTTCTTCTTTCTTCTATCTTCCTTCATCTTCTGGTTCTTCTGGTTCTTCCTCCGGCATTCTCGTCCAGCATCTCCTCTGCGGTGTCTACTATCTTCTTCTCCTCGGGCTGCTCCGCACCCATGGCATGGGGGGAGGCTCCCGCTCTTCTCTTCTTCTTTTCTTCTCTTCTTCATTTTCTTCTCCAGGCCGCTCCGCACCCATGCTGGCATGGAGGGAGGCTCCCGCTGCATGTCCTCGTCTGACGGTTCTTAAATAATGGGGGGCGGGGCCACCCAATGACCCCGCCCCCCTCTGATGCACAGGACTTGATGGGACTTCCCTGTGGCATTCCCCGTGATGTCACAGGGAAGTCCCATCAAGTCACCGTGCGTCAGAGGGTGTCAGAGAGGTTATCTGATTGGGCGCCGGGGCGCGTTGGCGCTCGTGTCTCTGTGCGTGCTGGGGCGCGTGTTCCTGGGGGCACTGGCGTGTCTGGGCTGACCGGCCGTGGCGTGTAGGGTGGCGTCTGGGCGTGCATGCGTACGCGCGTCCGCCTATGGGTGTTACCGCTGGCGTGCCCGGTAGTGTGAGCGTGCACGCCGGTGTCGGGGGGGTGCTCGGGCGCGTGCGGGGCGCGGGGCGCCTTGGCGATTTGGCGCACATGATCGCGGCGTTTGGCGCCAATTAGCCTACTTAAGCCTGCCTCTGCCCTGATTCGGTGCTGCCTGATCAAACAGCTCTGTGTCTTGTTCCGTGATCATCCTGTGTTCCTGTATCTCCATAGTGTTGACCCGTTGTGACCCGGCTTGCCTTTGGACCTCCCTTGATTGCTGCCTGAACCCGACCCCGGCTTGTTTGACCTTGTTTCTGCCTACTCCCTTGTACCGTTGCTGCCAGCCTGTTGCCGACCTCTGCCTGTGTGTGACCAGCCTGATTCGCTCCTGCTCAGCATCTGCTCCATCAGTCTTGAAGCTCTACCGGTTGCTTGCCAGACCACCTTGCTCCAGGACTCGAACATCAGGCCCTCATACCACTCCGCATTCGTGGGCCTCCTGTCTACTCTACCAGGGGCCCCGAATCGGATACATAAGGGAGCCTACCCTCTGCCCAAGCGGACTCACCTGTCTGGTAAGTGTGGGACCTGACAGTATCAGGCAGCCATGACTGAGTCCGGGCAGGGGGCCTCCCCCATGGATGAACTTTGCAGGCACCTAGTGGGCCTTACTCAAGCCGTCAAAAGCCTACAGGAGGGCTATACCAGACTGGAAGGACAGGTCCAGGCCCTCTCAGCCTCCCCTCTGGGAGCTGCATCTGCTAATCCTACCTCAGCACCCTCTGTAGTCATGCTCCCACCGGAGCCCAGGGTGCCTACACCCGAAAAGTTTTCCGGAGAACGTTGCAAGTTCCGGGCGTTCCGCAATGCATGCGAACTTTATTTTGCCTTACAACCCCGTACGTTTTCCTTGGAGGCTACCAAAGTGGGGTTCGTCATTTCTTTGTTGACCGGCGAGCCTCAGACCTGGGCCCACCATCTGCTGGAGCAAAAGGCCAGATCTTTGGATTCTTTGAATGACTTTTTCTTAGCCATGTCTCAGCTGTATGAGGACCCTCAGTTAACAGCCACGGCAGAAGCCGCTTTGCATGCCCTTCAACAAGGCCGCAGAGCGGCCGAAGATTACGCTGTGGAGTTCAGGCGTTGGAGCTCAGATACAGAGTGGAATGACGCGGCCTTGCGTCACCAATATCGGCTGGGGTTGTCGGACCCCTTGAAGGATGAATTAGCACGGGTGGGGGTACCTCAGACACTAGAAGAGCTAATCAACTTGTCAATCCAGATTGACCGCCGCCTCAGAGAAAGACGCTCTGATAGATCTGTTGGCCACCCACGCCTCACCTGGATGTTACCCAGGGCCCCTAGTGCCCCGAACCAAGCTCCACTTGTCTCATCTATGCCAAACCAGGAAGCTCCTGAACCCATGCAGTTGGGACTGCTCCGTCCCTCTCTGACTCCAGAGGAGAAGACACGCAGACGCACACTTAACCTGTGCCTGTACTGTGGAGAGCCTGGACACTTTGCAAGAGCATGCCCCAATAAAAGACGTAAGTGCCTGCCGTCCTCCTCGTTGTGTGCACCTGTCCTACCAAGTTCCGGTAACCACCTAACATTTTCCACTGTATTACAGTTACCTGGAAGGAACATCCCAGTACCCTTCATCATTGACTCGGGAGCATGTAGCGGATTGATTGACCGGACCTTCGTCGAAGACCATCATATCCCTACTCAAACTAAGGCCCAGGGACTGGCAGTTTTCTTAGCGGACGGCTCCACCCTCCGCTCCGGTCCTGTTACCCAGGAAACAGTTCCTCTACTGGCCACCATTGGCCCAGAACATCAGGAACTCTTACGCCTAGATGTCATCTCCTCTCCCCTCTTCCCAATTATCCTAGGAATACCTTGGCTACAGGCTCACAATCCTAGCATCGACTGGTCTACGGGCAAGATCCAGTTTTCTTCAGAATATTGCAAACAACACTGTTTACGGGGGACCCCTTTAACATCCTCCCAATGCCTGTGCCTAGATTCAGAAATTAAGTCTTACCAAAATCTTCCCGAACCTTACCGGGATTTTCTGGACGTATTCAGTAAAAAGGGGGCAGAAACTCTTCCAGTACATAGACCCTACGATTGCCCAATAGAACTCTTACCTGGTACTGAAGTTCCTTTCGGGAGGATTTTCCCTCTAACTGAGCAGGAGCTGGGCACCTTGAAAATCTATATAGACAAAAACCTGAAGAAAGGGTTCATCTGTCCCTCCACATCCCCAGCGGGGGCAGGCATCTTTTTTGTAGAAAAAAAGGATCACTCCTTACGTCCCTGCATTGATTACCGGGAGCTTAATAAAATCACTATAAAGAACAGATACCCACTACCTTTGGTTCCCGAATTATTTCAGAGATTAGGATCTGCCACCGTCTTCACTAAGCTGGACCTCCGTGGAGCCTATAATTTGATCCACATAAGAGAGGGGGACGAATGGAAGACGGCCTTTCGTACTCGATTCGGGCACTATGAGTACCTCGTCATGCCCTTTGGTCTGTGCAACGGACCGGCTACATTCCAGCACTTCGTCAACGATGTCTTTCGTGACTTCCTGGACTTATATGTCATCGTTTACCTGGACGATATCCTGGTTTTCTCTGCTTCCCTGACTGAGCACCGCAAACATGTACGAAACGTACTCACCCGGCTTAGACAACATGGGCTTTACGCCAAACTTGAAAAATGTGAGTTTGAGCTCCAATTCATCCAGTTCCTAGGCTTGATCATTTCCCCTGACGGCATCAAAATGGATCCGCAAAAAGTATCCGCTATCCTGGATTGGCCTGCACCTATAGACAAAAAAGGAGTACAGCGTTTTATTGGCTTTGCCAATTTCTATAGGAAATTTATTAAGGGATTTTCTTCGATTATAACTTCCATTACGGAGCTCATTAAACAAGGAAGCCGGTTCTGCTGGACTCCTAAGGCACAAGAGACCTTTGAAAGACTCAAAGCGCTGTTCACGTCAGCCACTATTCTCAAGCATCCCAACCCTGCCTTGCCCTTCGTCTTAGAAGTGGATGCTTCCGAAGTCGCGGTTGGAGCTGTGCTCTCTCAACGACAAGGTGCCAAAGCACTCTTGTACCCTGTGGGATTCTTCTCACGCAAACTCTCCCCTTCCGAGAGGAATTACGACGTGGGAGATCGGGAACTTCTAGCCATTAAAGCAGCCCTGGAGGAATGGCGTTATCTCCTGGAAGGCGCAGCTCACCCCATTTTGGTCTACACGGACCACAAAAACTTAGAATACCTAAGAACGGCCAAGAGATTGAAACCCCGGCAGGCCAGATGGGCACTTTTTTTTTCCCGATTTATTTTTCACATAACCTACAGACCCGGATCCAAGAATGTCAAATCTGACGCCCTTTCCCGAATGTTTCTGGATTCTGAGAAGGCCCTGTCTCCAGACACCATCCTCCCCTCTGGAAATTTCCTGATCCTACAGGAGGACCTAATCTCCCAAATCAGATGATCCTCTATGGGAATGTCTCCACCCGCTGAAGCTTGTACCAAGGATGGGCTGTTCTGGTTCAAGAATAAAATTGTGGTCCCTGAGGAGCTAAAAGTACGGGTGTTAAGCTTGTGCCATGATCACAAACTTGCCGGTCATTTCGGCACACGGAAGACAACTGATCTTGTCCAATGCACCTTTTGGTGGCCTAACCTTACTAAAGACTGCAAGGAATATGTGGAGTCCTGTAACACGTGTGCCAGAAACAAGAGTAGCCGGACTAGAGCATGGGGTCTGTTGAGACCATTACCAGTCCCAGAGAGACCATGGGCCATGATTTCAATGGACTTTATCGTTGAACTCCCCCCATCAGAAGGTTTTTCGTCCATTTTTGTGGTGATAGACAGACTGTCTAAAATGGCCCATTTTCTCCCCATGAAGGGCACCCCTTCGGCCATGGAGACCGCTTTCATTTTTATTAAGGAGATCGTCAGACTGCATGAAGTACCGACCAATATAGTTTCGGACAGAGGCGTCCAGTTTACCTCCAGATTCTGGAGAGCCCTTTGTGGCGCCCTTGAAATCGAATTGTCATTTTCTTCGGCCTACCACCCTCAGTCAAATGGACAAACCGAGAGGACGAATCAAACCTTGGAGCAATACCTCCGCTGTTTCTCGGCATTTTCCCAGGATGACTGGGCCTCCCTGCTTCCCATCGCAGAGTTCTCCTACAACAACTCACTACACTCAGCTACCAATCAGTCACCGTTCTATGCCAACTATGGTTTCCACCCATCCTTCCTGCCTGGACCTATTCCCGAGTGCCCTGTTCCTGCAGTATCCGAAACTTTGGATTTTTTTTCAAACAACAACAAATTGCTGCAGGAAACCATGACCAAGGCTCAGGAAGATTACAAGAGAATCTTTGACAGGAAGAGACGGGGAGAACTTGTTCTGGAACCTGGCAATTCTGTCTGGCTATCTACCGCTAACCTCAAGTCGGCCTGTCCGTCCAGGAAACTGGGCCCCAAATACTTGGGTCCTTTCTTGATCAAAAGAAAAATCAATAATGTGGCATACGAACTTGACCTTCCTAACTCCCTGAGGATACATCCAGTCTTCCACGTGTCCCTCCTGAAGCCGGTCACCCCCAACTTCTTTTCTGGTCGTAGCATGGACCCACCCAAACCTATTGTGGTTGATGGCGAAGAGGAGTTTGAAGTGGAAGCAATTCTAGATTGCAGAAGAAGGTGCAATCAGGTTCAATACCTTGTAAAATGGAGGGGCTATGGACCCGAAGATAATTCGTGGGAGCCGGAAAGTAACCTACATGCCAGAGAACTTCTGCAGTCTTTTAAAACCTCGCATGCCGCAAAGATGGCCCAGCTGGGCATCCGGAGTCTGCCCTTGAGGAGGGGGCACTGTCAGAGAGGTTACCTGATTGGGCGCCGGGGCGCGTTGGTGCTCGTGTCTCTGTGCGTGCTAGGGCGCGTGTTCCTGGGGGCACTGGTGTGTCTGGGCTGACTGGCCGTGGCGTGCAGGGTGGCGTCCGGGCGTGCGTGCGTACGCGCGTCCGCGCTAGCGCGCGTCCGCCTATGGGCGTTGCCGCTGGCGTGCCCAGTAGTGTGGGCGTGTACGCCGGTGTCGGGGGCGCGTGCGGAGGCGCGGGGCGCCTTGGCGAATCGGCGCGTGCACGAGCACGGCGTTTGCCGCCAATTAGCCTACTTAAGCCTGCCTCTGCCCTGATTCGGTGCTGCCTGATCAAACAGCTCTGTGTCTTGTTCCGTGATCATCCTGTGTTCCTGTATCTCCGTAGTGTTGACCCGTTGTGACCCGGCTTGCCTTTGGACCTCCCTTGATTGCTGCCTGAACCCGACCCCGGCTTGTTTGACCTTGTTTCTGCCTACTCCCTTGTACCGTTGCTGCCAGCCCGTTGCCGACCTCTGCCTGTGTGTGACCAGCCTGATTCGCTCCTGCTCAGCATCTGCTCCATCAGTCTTGAAGCTCTACCGGTTGCTTGCCAGACCACCTTGCTCCAGGACTCTAACATCAGGCCCTCATACCACTCCGCATTCGTGGGCCTCCTGTCTACTCTACCAGGGGCCCCGAATCAGATACATAAGGGAGCCTACCCTCTGCCCAAGCGGACTCATCTGTCTGGTAAGTGTGGGACCTGACAGAGGGGGGCGGGGTCACCGGGTGGCCCCGCCCCCCGTTTTTTAAGAACCGTCAGACGAGGAGACGCCGTCACACAGCGGGAGCCTCCCTCCATGCCAGCATGGATGCGGAGCGGCCCGGAGAAGAAAATGAAGAAGAGAAGAAAAGAAGAAGAGAAGAGCAGGAGCCTCCCCCCATGCCATGGGTGCGGAGCGGCCAGAGGAGAAGAAGATAGAAGACGCCGCGGAGGAGATGCTGGACGAGACCGCCGGAGGAAGATCCAGAAGAACCAGAAGATGAAGGAAGATAGAAGAAAGAAGAAGCATTTAAATAAAGGAATTGTCAAAAACTGTCTCTTGTCATTTTTAACATTTTTGACAGTTTTTTAGTGAAATGGTAGGGGTAAGTACCCCCTTAACATTTCACACGGGGGGGGCGGGATCTGGGGGTCCCCTTCTTAAAGGGGGCTTCCAGATTCCGATAAGCCCCCCGCCCGCAGACCCCCACAACCACCGGCCAGGGTTGTGGGGATGAGGCCCTTGTCCTCATCAACATGGGGACAAGGTGTTTTGGGGGGCTACCCCAAAGCACCCTCCCAATGTTGAGGGCATGTGGCATGGTATGGTTCAGGAGGGGGGGGCCGCACTCTCGTCCCCCCCTCTTTTCCTGCGGCCTGCCAGGTTGCATGCTCGGATAAGGGTCTGGTATGGATTCTTGGGGGGACCCCACGCCATTTTTTTTTTCTTTTGGCGCGGGGTTCCCCTTAAAATCCATACCAGACCTGAAGGGTCTGGTATGGAATTTAGGGGGAACCCCACGTCATTTTTTTAAAAAATTTTGGCCGGGGTTCCCCTTAATATTCATACCAGACCTGAAGGGCCTGGTATGGAATTTAGGGGGACTCCCACGTCATTTTTTTTTTAAAATTTTGGCTCGGGGTTTCCCTGTGGGGAATTCCCATGCCGTTTTTATCAATGAACTTCTATGTGTATTGTCGGCAATGCAATAGCCGCGGGTAGTTTTAAATGGGTTTTTTCCCTCGAAATATCATTTTGCTGTCAGACTGTTCTAAACACGGGAAAATGCGCGCCTTTACAGGCATACTATAGACACCCCCCAGCTACGAAATTTAAAGGGATATTACACTTTTATTGTTTGACTTTAAGCATTATTAAAATCAATGCTCCTGAAAAAACGTCTGTTTTTAAAACTTTTTTTTGCATTGATCCATGTCCCCTGGGGCAGGACCCGGGTCCCCAAACACTTTTTATAACAATAACTTGCCTATAAGCCTTTAAAATTAGCACTTTTGATTATTCATGTTCGTGTCCCATAGACTTTAACGGTGTTCGCGTGTTTGAACGAACATTTTTCCTGTTCCCATGTTCTTTTTTTTTTTTTTTATCCACTTCAGCGAAAGTTTTCCGAGAGACATTATTTCAACTTTATGTGTCAAACTTTATCTCTTCTCCTTTTTCACATCATTGTGGATTGTTTCCGTCACATCTTTATTATTTTTCCCTTCTAGGATATTCTTAAATATTTTTAAAAACCGGCGACAAAACGCCTTTATAATTATAAACCCTATTATTATCTTAGTCTCTCTCAGTCCCTCTTATTTCCCCCCACCCCCCCTCCCCCTCATCCCCCCCTCCCCCTCCCCTGTGTCTGGTCCGTTCCTTTATGTTATTTATTTATCCACTTGGCTCTGCACCTGTTCTTTCTTTTATCCTATCTAAATAAATATCCGAGACTTTGTAGTTTTTCCAACTTTCCCATCTACTATTATCCCCTTTCTCTCCTCCTTCCATTTTGTAGTGATAATCTATTTCCTTTAGCCAGTTTCTAATGTCTGGTTTTCCACTTTTTAGCCAATTCTTGGGAATTAAGGCCTTGGCCGCATTCAGGAGGTTAGGTATTATTGATTTTCTATATTGTTTCTTAGGTTTATTGTAGATATGGAAGAGGCAAGTCCAAATATTTTGTTCTATTTCTTCTCCAGTTATTTCCTTTATGTTATTTAACACTTCCTTCCAGTACTCCATTATTATTGGGCATTCCCACCATATGTGTGTGATCGTTGCTATTTGGCCACATTTTCTCCAACACAAGGAGGTTCTATCTTGATGGAATCTGTGTATTCTTACTGGGGTCATATACCATCTTGATACTAGTTTGTAATTCATTTCTATGGTCTTCATGTCCCAAGCCTTATTATATCCCATTTCTATCATTTTTTCCACTTTTTGGTTATCTATTTTTAAATTCATTTCTTTTTCCCATTGGTTTATATATTCTGGTCTTTCCTATGCTTCCAAATCTGTCAGTATACTATAAATTTTTGATGTTCCATTTTTTAATGGTGTTTCATTGCTACATAGCTTTTCCAGTGCAGTTAATTTTGTTTCATCTCTCAGTGGGTGTGGTATTGTGCTTACTAGGTGCCTTATTTGAGTATAATTCCATTCATTCATCTTCCATCCATTCCTTTCCTCTATTTCTACTCGTGTTCTTATTTTGCCATTTCTAGTGATATCTTTCAGTCGTGGGTTACCTATTCCTTGGATTTCAAATATTTCCCTCCCAGGGGTGAAGAGATTCGATCCTGTGAGTGCTAATAGTGGTGAATTATATTTCCATTCATTCTTTAAGTGAATGGTGTCCCAAATTTTAAATACATTTTTTGTTATTACGTGCGTGTCGGTGTCCAATATTCTATATTTCCGTGGAATCCAAATATTCTTATGTAGTGTGGCTCCACTTATTGTGTTTTCCATTTCCACCCATTTTTTTTCATTTTTCTCATTTGTCCACTCTAACATTCGTGTTAAAACTATGGCTTTATAGTACCTACTTATATCTGGGACAGCAAGACCCCCATGCTCCTTTTTCCTTGTGATCAGCGTGTATTTAATTCTTGGTTTTTTATTAAGCCATATGTATTTTAGCAGGATTGTTTTAATTATTTTAAAAAAGCTCTGCGGGATTTTTACTGGTAACATCTGTAATCTGTAGTTTATTTTAGGTAATATCGTCATCTTAAACATATTTATGCTTCCAATCCATGAAAGTGGCTGTATTCTTAACTTTTTCATTTCTTCTTTGACCTCATTGATCAGTGGAATAAAGTTTGCCTGATAAATTTTTTCAACTCTAGGAGTTATTTTAATTCCAAGGTAATTTAGTTCTTTTACCCAAGTGAATGGGAATTCTTTTTGTAAAAACTGAACTTCCTTTTTCTCTAGACCTATGTTTAATATTTCCGTTTTTATTGGATTAATTTTGAAGTTTGACAGTTCTCCGTATTTTTTAATTTCTTTCAGTATGTTTGGGAGTGATACTCTTGGGTTGGATACGTACATCAAGATGTCGTCCGCGTAGGCAGCGATCTTATGCTCTTTTCCTCCTAGTTTTGCTCCTTCTACCTCTTTGTTATTGCGGAGTGTTGCTAATAGTGGTTCTAAGGCCAATACATATAATAGTGGAGACAGTGGACAGCCTTGCCGTGTTCCATTCTGCATCTTAATTTTTGGAGAGAGTCTACCGTTTACTTTTACGACTGCTGTCGGGCCATTATACAAATTTGTTATCCACTTCATCATTTTTGTCCCAATACCCAAGTGCCGCAATGTATCCATCATGAAACCCCAGTCTACCCTGTCAAATGCTTTTTCTGCATGCAATGACAGGAATAGAACTGGGGTCTCATTCTGCACCTTCTTGTGCAACATTAATAATGATTTTAGGCTGTTGTCCCGCCCCTCTCTCCCCGGGACAAAACCAGTTTGGTCCGGGTTGATCCACAGTGGGATTAGTTTTTTTATCCTAGTGGCCAGGATCTTGGAGTACAGCTTCGTATCAGCGTTCAATAGGGCTATTGGCCTGTAGCTTGAGCAGTTAACTTTGTCTTTCCCTTCTTTTGGTAGTATTGTAATATGAGCTAATAACGATTCACTTCTTATTTCTTCATCTTCCCCTAAGGAATTCATATATTCTAATAGTTTTGGAGTCAGCTGTTCTTCAAATTTTTTATAGTATTTGACCGTAAACCCGTCTGGTCCTGGGCTTTTTCCTACGGGAGTTTCCTTTAATGCCAGTTTTACCTCTTCATGCGTAATATTTTTTTCCAATTCTTCTAGTTGGTCTATTTTTAGTTTTGGTAAGTTTGCTTTTTTTAAATATTCTTGTATCTTCTTTGTTCTTGTATTCGCTTCTTTCCAACTTTCCTGTCCTTTTATTGCATAAAGGGAGCTGAAGTATTTTTGAAATGTTATCGCTATATCTGTAGTTTTATTTACCACTTCTCCTTTTTCATTTTTGATCTTCTCAATGTAATTCAAAGACTTCTTTTTTTTTACCAGATTTGCTAGGTATTTTCCTGGTTTATTACCCCATTTATATTTTTCTTGTACTACTCTGTTGTAGTCCTTCCTTTCTTCTTGTTCCATCCAGTCTTTTAATTGCTCTCTCTTTTGAGATAGTAGGCCGAAGATTTTGTTGTTTACTTGATTTTTGTGTTTTCGTTCCAATTCATAAATTTCTTTAATTATTTGTTGCATGTTTGTTTTCCTTTCCTGTTTTTTTCTTGCCCCTATAGCTATTAACTTGCCCCTAATAACAGATTTATGCGCCTCCCATATTGTTGCTTTCGATACCTCTGGTGTATCGTTTTCTTCAAAATATCTTTTGATTTCTTCTATGATGCTTTTTTCGGTCTCACTGTCTTCTAATAAAGTTTTGTTGATTCTCCATGGACCCCTTTCAAGGACTTCTCCTTTTATTTTCATTCTCAAGATTACTGGGCTGTGATCTGAGGCGGTTATTATGCCTATTTTTGTTTCTTCTATTTCTTCCAAGTTTCTATGTTCGACCATGATGTAATCCAATCTGGAGTAAATTTTGTGTACTGTTGAGTAGAATGTGTAGTCCTTTGTGCTGGGGTGCTGAATTCTCCAAGGGTCTATTAGTTGCTGTTCATATAATGTTCTTTTTAATTTCTTTAGTTGATTTACCTCTTTGTCCCTTACTCTTGAGGTACTGTCCATTTTATTATCCATGCTGAAGTTGAAGTCTCCAGCTAGTATTAATTTTCCTTGCTTGAATTCCATTAGTATTTTAATTATATCTATCAAATATTTTTTAGGGTTCTTATTAGGACAGTAGACATTGGCCAATGTATATTTTACCCCGTGTATAGTTCCTGTAATAAAAAGATATCGACCCTCCGGGTCTATTTTCCTTTGATCTATTAGAAAACGTACATTTTTCCCTATACCGATGGCTACTCCTTTGGCCCTTCTTATTGGCGAGTCTCCTTGATACCATGTTGGTATGTTTCTTGAATACATTTTGGCACTTGAGTTTTGGGTTATATGCGTCTCCTGTAGGAAAATTATTTCTGCTTTACTTTTTTCTAGTTCTCGGAGGATGATGTTTCTCTTCCCTGGGGAATTTAGTCCTCGGACATTGTAAGAGATTATTTTTATGCTGTTTACGTTTTCCATTCTTGTGCCTTTTCTTCCCCGCCCGTCCTCCGGCCCTCCCCCCCACGCGGTCCCCCTAGGAGACCGGATGGAGGGGACACCCAGCGGACGCACGGGGTCTCCTCATCTCTTGTCTCAGAATAGGTGTGCCTATGTAACCACTCATGTGACTCAGACCTCTCCCTCCCCACCCTCCCTCCCCCTCCCCTCCCTCCTCCCACCCTCCCCCTCCCTTTTTTCTGAAATGGGTTTTTTACCCCCATATTCTCTAGAGCTGAGAGCGTTTTACTTTGTTTTGTGGGGCACGCTCTGCCCCCTCTGCTCTATTTATTGTGAGGCGGAGCTCTGTAAGACACCCTATTCCCCCCCTGCCTAAGCACTAATAGGGTGACCCCCTGTCCACTCCGTGAGTCCCTGTCTCCCTCTCCCTGCGTTTTTGTTGTGTTTTACCAATCCTTTCACTTTCCTTTTTTCCCATCCCATCAACCCCAGCCCCCCCCCTTTCCACTCTAAGGCCCCTTGCACCGTTGTGTGGTATTTTCTCAGATATTAATTTCCTCGAGAGTCTACATCTTGATGTCTGATCCTTGAATTTACTTGCCACTGTAGGTCATCTCTTGCCGTTATTCGCTCCTGACTAGGGATGAGCCGAACACCCCCCGGTTCGGTTCGCACCAGAACCCGCGAACGGACCGCAAGTTCGCACGAACGTTAGAACCCCATTGACGTCTATGGGACTCGAACGTTCGAAATCAAAAGTGCTCATTTTAAAGGCTAATTTGCATGGTATTGTCCTAAAAAGGGTTTGGGGACCCGGGTCCTACCCCAGGGGACATGTATCAATGCAAAAAAAATTTTAAAAACGGCCGTTTTTTCGGGAGCAGTGATTTTAATGATGCTTAAAGTAAAAAAAAAAAAGTGAAATATTCCTTTAAATATCGTACCTGGGGGGTGTCTATAGTATGCCTGTAAAGTGACGCGTGTTTCCCATGTTTAGAACAGTCCCTGCACCAAATGTCATTTTTAAAGGAAAAAATCTCATTTAAAACTGCTTGCGGGTTTAATGTCATGTCGGGTCATGGCAATATGGATGAAAATCAGTGAGACAAACGGCATGGGTACCCCCCAGTCCATTACCAGGCCCTTTGGGTCTTGTATGGATATTAAGGGGAACCCCACACCCAAATTAAAATAAGGAAAGGTGTGGGGCCACCAGGCCCTATATACTCTGAACAGCAGTATACAGGCGGTGCAAACAAGACAGGGACTGTAGGTTTGTTGTTAAGTAGAATCTGTTTGTAATTTTGAACATTTTTAATGTGTTTAGCTCCAGCCAAAAAATCTTTTCTAAGCTTTTTGGAAAACATAGGGAAGGGTTATCACCCCTGTGACATTTGTTTTGCGTCTTTCCTCCTCTTCAGAAGATTTCACCTCACTTTTTTGTCCCAATGAAAAATGTTTTTTGAAAATTTGGGTTTTTTTGTGGAACAAGGATTGGAAAGCATCAGTGGAAAGGAGAAATTGTTTTCCCATATTAACTCTTACATGAGAGAATTTCCCTTCCTATGGGTAGATTTCATCTCACTTCCTGTTGTCTCCTTCCGTTTGCAAGTAGGAGTCGTTTGTAAGTTAGATGTTTGAAAGTAGGGTCCTGCCCTATATACTCAGCAGAAATTTGGGCCTTAGGTGTTGCTGTGGCCAAAACACTGTAAGCCCTCACAGGGCCCTGCTGTGAAATATTAGATCAAGAATTGTAATTACATGCCCCTGTTGAACAGGAGCTGAAAAATTAGGCCTTAGGCACTGGTGCTGGTGCCACAACACTGCAACCCCTCACAGACACTCTAGTTGGAACGCAGGAACGAGCCCTGCTGCAAAGTATTGCATCAAAAATTGTAATTACACGCCCCTGTTAGACAGGGGCAGAAAAATTGGGCCTTAGGCACTGGTGCTGGTGCCACAACACTGCAACCCCTCACAGACACTCTAGTTGGAACGCAGGAACGAGCCCTGCTGCAAAGTATTGCATCAAAAATTGTAATTACACGCCCCTGTTAGACAGGGGCAGAAAAATTGGGCCTTAGGCACTGGTGCTGGTGCCACAACACTGCAACCCCTCACAGACACTCTAGTTGGAATGCAGGAACGAGCCGTGCTGCAAAGTATTACATCAAAAATTGTAATTACACGCCCCTGTTATACAGGGGCTGAAAAATTGTGCCTTAGGCACTGGTGGTGGCGCCCAGAACCAAAAATGTTCTTACAAGCTATCAGCGTGATGATTGAGGAGGAAGAGGATAATTACTCAGGGATAGTCACTCAGCATCAGCATAGGCAGTCTTTGAAGGGATCTGAAAAAAATTATTCAGTTACATCAGCATCAGGTGCTTGGTAGCTGGTGGTGATCCAAGACTGATTCATTTTTATGAAGGTCAGCCGATCGACCGAGTCAGTGGACAGACGCACCCTGTGATCGGTTACCACGCCTCCAGCAGCACTGAATGTACGTTCCGAAAGAACGCTGGATGCAGGACAGGCCAGTAGCTCAATTGCATACTGTGCAAGCTCTGGCCAGTGATCCATCCTCAAGACCCAGTAACCCAGAGGATTTTCGGTGGGAAAGGTGTCCAAGTCTGATCTTGCCCCTAGGTATTCCTGCACCATGTAAAACAGACGCTGGCGATGGTTGCTGGAACCGATCATACCTTGGGGCTGCGGACCAAAAAATTGTCTGAACGCATCGGTCAGACGGCCACCTTCTCCACCGCTCCTTCTTTGACTGACCGAAGCCTCAGCAACACGTTGTCCAGAAACAGGAGTTTGTAACCTCCCAGTCTCTGGGAACGCGTTGCACAGACCTTTCTGCAAGGCCTCCCGAAGATGTTTCATCCTCTGCTCCCTCTGCGATGGCAAGATAAGGTCCGCAACCTTACCCTTGTAACGTGGATCAAGGAGGGTTGCCAGCCAGTATTGGTCCTTCTCCTTGATACCACGAATACGAGGATCCTTACGCAGGCTTTGCAGGATCAGGGAGGCCATGCAGCGTAGGTTTGCTGAGGCATTCGGTCCGGAGTCCTCTGGGTCACTAAGGACAACAACGTCCGCAGCCACCTCCTCCCAGCCACGTACAAGTCCATGTGTTCCTTGGGACTGATCCCTTAAAGACTGCTGATGCTGAGTGCCAGGCTCCACCTCCATACTGACACAATCTTCCTCCTCCTCCTCCTCCTCCTCCTCGTCCTCTTCCTGTGTGATCGGCGGGCACGCAGGAACACTGTCTGGATAAAGGGGGCCTTGAGAGCTAAGGAAGTCCTCCTCTTCCTGCCTCTGTTCTGCCTCAAGTGCCCTGTCCATTATTCCACGCAGCGTGTGCTCCAACAGGTGGACAAGGGGGACAGTGTCACTGATGCATGCACTGTCAGTGCTCACCATCCTCGTGGCCTCCTCGAATGGTGACAGGACAGTGCATGCATCCCTGATCATGGCCCACTGGCGTGGGGAAAAAAAACCAAGGTCCCCTGACCCTGTCCTGGTGCCATAGTCGCACAGGTACTCATTGATGGCCCTCTGCTGCGTGTGCAGCCGCTGCAGCATGGCCAACGTCGAGTTCCACCTGGTGGGCATGTCACAGATTAGGCGGTTCTTGGGCAGGTTAAACTCCTTTTGGAGGTCCGTCAGCCGAGCACTGGCATTATATGACCGGCGGAAATGCACAGAGACTTTCCTGGCCTGCCTCAGGACATCCTGTAAGCCCGGGTACCTGCCCAAGAACCGCTGCACCACCAAGTTAAGGACGTGAGCCAAACAGGGCACATGGGTCAGTTGTCCCTGTCGGAGGGCAGAGAGGAGGTTGGTGCCATTGTCGCAAACCACCATTCCTGCCTTAAGTTGGCGTGGCGTCAACCACCTCTGAACCTGCCCCTGCAGAGCTGACAGAACCTCTGCCCCAGTGTGGCTCCTGTCCCCCAAGTACACCAGCTCAAGCACCGCATGGCATCTTTTGGCCTGCGTACTTGCGTAGCCCCTTGAACGCCTACGGAGCACCGCTGGTTCCGAGGAAGAGGCCATGGAGGAAGAAGAAGAGGAGGGGGTGGAGGAGAGAGGTGTGTCACAATCAGCATTTTGGAGGCGTGGTGGCGGAACAACCTCCAACACTACTGCACCTTGTCCTGCATCCTTCCCAGCTGCCAGCAGAGTCACCCAATGCGCCGTGAAACTTAAGTAACGTCCCTGTCCATGCCTGCTGGACCATGAGTCAGCGGTAATATGCACCTTACCGCTGACCGCCCTGTCCAGCGAGGCATGGACATTGCCTTCCACATGCCGGTAGAGAGCCGGAATCGCCTTCCATGAGAAAAAGTGGCGTTTGGGTACCTGCCACTGAGGAACCGCACATTCCACAAACTCACGGAAGGGGGCAGAGTCTACCAACTGAAAAGGCAGCAGTTGAAGTGCTAGCAATTTTGCCAAGCTAGCATTCAACCGCTGGGCATGTGGATGGCTGGGAGCAAACTTCTTTCGGCGGTGCAGCAGCTGGGGCAGGGAAATTTGCCTGGTACAATCTGACGTCGGTGTACCAAAAGCAGATTGCCCACAAGTACTTGGCTGTGACACACCTAATTCTACACCTTCATTCCTCTCACTGCAGGTCTCAGAGAGGACTGAAGGTCTAGTGGGGTTGGAAATCTCAGCTGATGAGGAGCAAGGAGAGATCGTCTTTGTTCTTTGGTGTGGGTCTTTCAGATACGCTTGCCAACGAACTGCATGGCAGGTCAACATATGTCTGGTCAAGCATGTGGTACCCAAGCGGGAGATGTTTTGGCCACGCGAGATACGCTTGAGACATATGTTGCAAATAGCAGCGGTGCGATCTGATGCACTCGTCTCAAAAAAGGCCCACACCAAAGAACTTTTTGAATAACGCGCAGAGACTGCAGCGCCCTGCACATGTGGAGCTTTGGGGTGTGATGCAGTCAATGTGCTGCCCTTAGGCTGGCCCCTGGAGGGCATCCTGCCTAGTTGGTGATGTGCCACCTCCTCCTCCTCCTCCTCCTCCTCTCTCCTATCAGGCACCCACGTTGAGTCAGTGACCTCATCATCCCCTCCCTCCTCATTCACTGGAGCAAACCTGGCAGTATGCTGCAGCAGGGGGAGCATGACTGCCAGATTGCTGTCCTTCTTGGGCACCCCCTCTGTCCGTGCTCATGTTACTGCCTTCATTGAGCTCAGTATCATCATCAGAGCCTTCCAAACGCTGGGCATCCTCCTGGAGCATGTACCCAACACTGTGGTCAAACAGTTCGAGGGAATCCTCATGAGGACATGGTGGAGCTAGGGAAGGAGTCACTGATGACATTGAGCTGAGGGAAGAGGCCGCTGCTTTGCCAGACAAAGCACCCTGGGCATGGGTGAGAGAGGATGAGGAGGATGAGGACGGCTTGGTCATCCACTCGACCAAGTCTTCCGCATGTTGCGGCTCAACACGGCCAGCTGCCGAAAAAAAGGCCAAGCGTGTCCCATGGCCACGTGCTGATGAGGATGCACCGTCTCCACGACCAGCACTAGACACAGAGCCTGCTTGCCCTCTCTTATTGGCTTGTGACTGTCTGCCTCTCCTTCTTGGCCTTCCAGACATACTAATGGCCTGTAGCTGCACTAAGCTGGGATAGAACACCTGTAATTTTCTTCAGGTAGCTTTATATACTGTAACCAGACAAGCCTGCCTGTCAGTAGGAAGATAACAGGAACGGATCTAGCTGAACACTGTGAGCAGGACGTACTGCACTAAATGTATATAGCAGGAACGGATCTAGCTGAACACTGTGAGCAGGACGCACTGTACTAAATGTAAATAGTCTAGCTGCCTGACCGTGGTACTAATAGGATCAAAAAGAACACCTGTAATTTTCTTAAGGTAGCTTTATATACTGTAACCAGACAAGCCTGCCTGTCAGTAGGAAGATAACAGGAACGGATCTAGCTGAACACTGTGAGCAGGACACACTGTACTAAATGTAAATAGTCTAGCTGCCTGACCGTGGTACTAATAGGATCAAAAAGAACACCTGTAATTTTCTTCAGGTAGCTTTATATACTGTAACCAGACAAGCCTGCCTGTCAGTAGGAAGATAACAGGAACGGATCTAGCTGAACACTGTGAGCAGGACGCACTGTACTAAATGTAAATAGTCTAGCTGCCTGACCGTGGTACTAATAGGATCAAAAAGAACACCTGTAATTTTCTTAAGGTAGCTTTATATACTGTAACCAGACAAGCCTGCCTGTCAGTAGGAAGATAACAGGAACGGATCTAGCTGAACACTGTGAGCAGGACACACTGTACTAAATGTAAATAGTCTAGCTGCCTGACCGTGGTACTAATAGGATCAAAAAGAACACCTGTAATTTTCTTCAGGTAGCTTTATATACTGTAACCAGACAAGCCTGCCTGTCAGTAGGAAGATAACAGGAACGGATCTAGCTGAACACTGTGAGCAGGACGCACTGTACTAAATGTAAATAGTCTAGCTGCCTGACCGTGGTACTAATAGGATCAAAAAGAACACCTGTAATTTTCTTAAGGTAGCTTTATATACTGTAACCAGACAAGCCTGCCTGTCAGTAGGAAGATAACAGGAACGGATCTAGCTGAACACTGTGAGCAGGACACACTGTACTAAATGTAAATAGTCTAGCTGCCTGACCGTGGTACTAATAGGATCAAAAAGAACACCTGTAATTTTCTTCAGGTAGCTTTATATACTGTAACCAGACAAGCCTGCCTGTCAGTAGGAAGATAACAGGAACGGATCTAGCTGAACACTGTGAGCAGGACGTACTGCACTAAATGTATATAGCAGGAACGGATCTAGCTGAACACTGTGAGCAGGACGCACTGCACTGAATGTAAATAGCAGGAACGGATGTAGCTGAACACTGTGAGCAGGACGCACTGCACTAAATGTAAATACCAGGAACGGATCTAGCTGAACACTGTGAGCAGGACGCACTGCACTGAATGTAAATAGCAGGAACGGATCTAGCTGAACACTGTGAGCAGGACGCACTGCACTGAATGTAAATACCAGGAACGGATCTAGCTGAACACTGTGAGCAGGACGCACTGCACTGAATGTAAATAGCAGGAACGGATCTAGCTGAACACTGTGAGCAGGACGCACTGCACTGAATGTAAATAGCAGGAACGGATCTAGCTGAACACTGTGAGCAGGACGCACTGCACTGAATGTAAATAGCAGGAACGGATCTAGCTGAACACTGTGAGCAGGACGCACTGCACTGAATGTAAATAGCAGGAACGGATGTAGCTGAACACTGTGAGCAGGACGCACTGCACTGAATGTAAATAGCAGGAACGGATCTAGCTGAACACTGTGAGCAGGACGCACTGCACTAAATGTAAATACCAGGAACGGATCTAGCTGAACACTGTGAGCAGGACGCACTGCACTGAATGTAAATAGCAGGAACGGATCTAGCTGAACACTGTGAGCAGGACACACTGCACTAAATAGTCTAGATAGAAGATAACAGGAACGGATCTAGCTAAACTGAATACAGTGTATATATATATATGCAACACCTGGGATGCATATATATACACAATACACTGTAAGTGCAGCTAACTGACTGACTGTTCTGCCTAATCTATCTAACTCAAATCAAATGACACTGTCTCTCTCTCTCTCTATCTCTCAGCACACCGGAACACACACTACACAGGGCCGCCGTGCAGGCGGCCTTATATAGTGTGGGGTGTGTACTAAATCCCCTGAGCCATAATTGGCCAAAGCCACCCTGGCTTTGGCCAATTACAGCTCTCTCTACTGACGGCGCTGTGATTGGCCAAGCATGCGGGTCATAGTGCATGCTTGGCCAATCATCAGCCAGCAATGCACTGCGATGCCGCAGTGAATTATGGGCCGTGACGCGCCACACGAATTTGGCGCGAACGGCCCATATCGTTCGCAATTCGACGGACGGTCGAACAGCCGATGTTCGAGTCGAACATGGGTTCGACTCGAACACGAAGCTCATCCCTACTCCTGACTATTTGCGTATTTTTCCAGTTCTGGGGAGGGGATTTCTAGTTTGTTGCAAAAGTCCGGAATCTCCTCCACATGTCTTAGCCTCGCACTTATTCCATTTTTCCTTGCTATTAGACATGCTGGAAAACCCCAGTTGTATTGAATTTCTTGCTCCCGGAGGATTTCTAATAATGGCTTTAGTATCCGTCGTCTTTTCAACGTTTCTTGAGATAAGTCTTGAAATATTTGTAATTTACCTCCCGCAAACTCTATTTGTGTTTTCCTCTTTAGGTTTATCCAGATCTGTTTTTTTTCTTCCCGTTTTTC